>QKWP01001169.1:72782-85799 GCA_003550325.1 Gigaspora rosea | reverse complement strand
ACTGAACCTGAACCAGCTATAAAAGTTCAATACTGAACCTGAACCTGAACATGTTTCAAAAAATGTTCAGGTTCAGGTTCAATACTGAACCTGAACCTGAACCTGAACTTGACCTAAGTTCAGTTCAGTTCAGGTTCATAGGAACACTAGATCACAGTAAGAAAACATATAAGTGCGCGAATTGTAGTGAATATAAGAAATACTTACAATTCGGACTAGGACAAAGAGGGATACGCACCAAGTATGCAGATTGTAGAAACAAGAGAAAACCCTATTTTGAAAAATACTTTAAAAAAAAACACAAATTAGGTGCATATAAAGGACAATACTTCAAACTCAGAAATGGAAATTGACGAAAGAACACGGCAATGCTCAAGATGCAGATAGTACTGACCCATCTTTGAATATAAAGAACTTACTGAAATCTATAAAATGACATACTATAATAATTGCGCATATTGTAAAAGGAATAACCAATTAAAAGACAGACAATTAGTACAAGTTATTATATTCAGAAAAGCTCCAGAAAAAGGAATACAGATAATGTTATCACAAAGAATACATCCCGATAAACCCTATTTAGGAATGATGCAAGGAACTGGAGAAAAAGTAGATGTTTATACAGACAATTATGGAACTGAAACCTTAGAAACAGAAGAAGATGCAGCATTGCGCGAAACACTTGAAGAGTCAGGAATAATCCTTGATGAAGAAAAAATTACAGAAGATCTGGAGTGAAACAGTGCCATCACAACTTGAATGGACAACTCGAAGATGTGATGTTCAAGAAGTGATATATAGCATTACACTCTCGATATTCAGATATCCATGGGATTGGATACAAGAACCGCTAGCAACGGAGCCAGATAAATCATCTGACTGGACATGGCATACATTTCAGGAAGTTGCATTTATGAACCTGATACCTATACTACAGAAGAATCAAGACTTCATATTTCAAGAAATTGGAAAATACTTCAATTACTGGGAAATAGAATCACTTGATGAACAAGAAGAATCCATCATATCACCTATGACGGAAATGGAATTCAATAGATTTAAAAAGAAGACAAAAAAATTAACAACTAAAGACATAATCACTATTGAAAAATACAAGAAAGGTGTAGCCTTTGAAATAAACAGATTACGTGGAAGACTTGCTAAAATCAATAAGCATCTTAATAACTATTATGGAAGAAAATACTTACAAATATTCGATTTTCAAGATAGAAATAAAGTAGCGGAAAAAGTAAACTGTAATCCAACATTAGAAGAAATCATACAGAACGCACCAACCAAATATAGTAAAATCCAGAATAACGTATACAGATATACAGCATATGAAACCGGAGATAAGAAGAGTATCTTACGCCAATTGAAAATCCGAACAATTAAAGATTATCTTAGCGCCGATCAAGCATATGTCGCTACGATAGCACTATCTTACCCGAATCATCAATTAATTTGATGATCACCGGCAAAATCATCCGGCCACGTAGATCGATGCCTCAACCTATTAAGTGATATGTACGTATCTATATAATAGTTAGTTGATTTATGTACGTACGTACGTCTTACAAATCTTTGAACCAAAAAATGACGGCAAAACATTTAGAAAAACTTTCTGTTGATTACCTTGAACTTCTCAACGATAAAGAAGATTTTAACATAATCATTAATGTTGGAGAATCACCAAACACAAAAATATTTCGAGCACATTCAAATGTTTTAAGATATAGATCTTTGTATTTTCGAAACAAATTAGGAAACACTGTTAAAAATGAAAATAATATCAAAACTATCAATTTAAAACATATATCTATTCAACAATTTGAGGTTATTATTAAGTAAGTTGCTTTAAGTTTTTAATAACAAATAGATAGATAAATGTATCAACTAATTTTAATATATTTAATTAAGATATATTTACGGAGGAGTGGTTTTATTAGAAAATCAAGAAACGTCATTCATTTTTGAACTTATGTTTATTGCTTCAGAGTTTCTTTTAGAGGAATTAATTAAAGATATTGAAAATCATTTAATTGAAACAAATGCTAATTGGCTTCGATTAAATTTTATGAGGATTTATCAAAAAAGCTTTCAAAATGTTCAATTTCAAAATTTACAAAATTGGTGTAATGATTTTTTAGTAAAATAACCAAATAAGATATTTGAATCCGAAGACTTTACATCACTTCAAGAAAATGCATTAGCTCACTTATTAAACGAGATGATTTACAAATGGAAGAGATAAAACTTTGGAATTATATCATCAAATGGGGGATTGCTCAAATTCCAGATTTATCATTATTAGATGGACCAGAATATTGGACAAACGACAACTTTATAGCACTAAAGAATATATTAAAATCTTGCTTACCTCATGTCCGTTATTTTCAAATATCTGGGGATGATATTGTTGATCATGTGCAACTGTATCATCAAATTTTAGATAGAAACCTTTGGAATGACATAATGAAAAGAGCTGTAAATCCAAATAGACAAATATCATCAATAATTCTTCCGCCTCGCACAAAGTTAACAGCAACATTACCAACACGTACCACGGAATCATTTTCAACAGTTATCAATGATGCACATGATACCACGGAACAATTTTCAACAGTTATTAATGAATCACATGTAGCCGAAATTGCAACATGGATTGATAAGACAACTGTTCCCTATACATATGCTAATAATCCATATAAATTTAAATTACTTCTTCGTGGCACTAAAGATGGTTTTACCTGTGATGCATTCTGGAAGATATGTGATAGGCAAGCAAATACTATTGTGGTCATGAAGGTTAAAGATACTGATGAAATTCTTGGTGCCTATAATCCTATAAATTGGGATAAATCAGTTAATGGCTATATAAATTGCGATGATAGTTTTATTTTTTCATTGAAAAATGGTAATATCAATTCCTCTATTTTAAGCCGTGTAGTAGATGCAGAATATGCAGTTGGTTGTGATCCTAATAATGGTCCATGTTTTGGTCAACTTGATCTTGACATATTTGATGATTTTGAAGATAATGGTTGTTCACATAGAGAAAGTTCATATGAAAAAGCAATTAGAGATACAGAAGGCGACTTTTCAATAACAGAATACGAAGTATTTCAAATTAAAAGAAAATAAATATCGTCAAATAGATTATTCGATATATGTAGCAATAAATATATGTGAATAATATGTGAATCATACATAAACATAACGGCTCGTTTGTAAAATATCCCAAAGTTTGAAAATTTAACCACCGATTGAATCAATAGAATATTTGACTTCATGCGTTAACTTATTTTGATTAAACAATAATATACATATTAGAAACTTAGAAAAACGTGACAAAGTTAAAATTAATAAAATATATTATCCGAATTGTACTGAATTCAAGTTAGTAGGAAGTATCAGAGTTAACTTATTTTGAAAATATGTGGGAGTTCGAAAAGTCCTATTGTTTGAAATTTTGAGTTCGACACTTTTTGGTTAATTTTAAGATTTCAATTAAAATTAAAGTATTGGTTCTTAATTATATAAGTATGTTTTTTATTACATATTAGCTTAATAAAATATTGAGTTTTTTAGATTTGAATCAAAAATCAATCCTTCGAAGATATCCTAAAAATAGAATAACAACTAATCAAAAGATTGATAATTTAACTTGGCAAATTTAATATCTTATTAGTACAATTAATTTATAATCAATACCTATAAATAAATCAAAATCTGGAATCGAAATGCATTCGAATTATATGACAAACTTTGTGTTTATTTGGGCTGTGCCGACAAATAATTTAGGCCGGTGATTTTTATTAAAAGTTAGCAGAAATGTGCTAGAGAAGCGAGTAACTGACCGAGTTGGCCAAAGTCATTCCGCGAAAAAGCAATCGTAATTGCACTGGGAGTCGCCGTAGGATTACTGTAGCCGGTGGGCCATTCACCGCCTTTTGATCATCCTTGCGCCATTTTCTTATTTTCAAATGTTTTTATAATGGCGTTATGGGGGTGAAAGATCATGCGCTTGCTCTTCTTTTCGATCACGTGATATCCTATCACTTCGATGAATTCCGTGTAAATCTTTAATCGATAAACCCTCTCGAAGAGAGGTTTTCTAGTCCATTACCCAAATAAGTGAAATTTTTTTGATATATTATGCTAACAAATAAAAATAAATAGGATTTATAGGATTTATAAATTGTTGATTTGAAATAAATACGTCACTGATTTCATTAGAAAACAGAAATCTGAACCTTAGGTCTGAAACTTCCTAGTGGAAAAATGGGTTAGCATATGGAAAGATTGGTTAGACGTAGTGTTTATTATAGCCAATAATTTTTTGTGGTTCAATATTAGAAAATCGATAATAAAAATTTAGTTAAATTTGGGGACCAGAAAATTACAAAGAGGTTTTAATGATAGGGATTGTCTAAATTTTGAGGGCTTGACAGATTATTATATAAATAAGCTAACAAATAAAAATAAATAGGGTTTATAGGATTTATAGGATTTATAAATTGTTGATTTTGAAATAAATACGTCACTGATTTCGTTCGAAAACAGAAATCTGAACCTAGGTCTGAAAATTCCTAGTGGGAAAATTGGTTAGACGTAGTGTTTATTATAGATCGGAGTGCCAATAATTTTTTGGGGTTCAATATTAGAAAATCGATAATAAAAATTTAGTTTTGGGGATCAAAATTAGTTAAATTTGACAAACGCGCCTTAATGAATTTCATTTTATTTAAATCATATTTTTAATGACTTTTTCGGATAATAAATAAATTTATACATTACGGCTAATTATATTGTGCCTCAAAAACTTAAGGGTATTAATTGATCTGTTTGGATGGGAGTATCGGTGTTTTTGTTGTTGTTTTACCAGAAAATTACAAAGAGGTTTTAATGATAGAGATTTCTAAATTCATTTTATAAAACTTTTTGAGAGTTCTAAACATTTTACTTAGACTCCTAACCCTAATTACTTAGGACGTACGTACGTACGTTTTTGTGATATAGCAGCACCGGTGATAAATATCAAACTTTTATATAATTACACCATTAATGAGCTTTTTTTTTCTGTAAAAGTAATTGTGGGTTAGACGCTAACGATTTTATTTTCAGGTATTTTACAGTCAATTGATCGTCCAACATCTAACAAAAGAATTATAATTTTAAAGGTTCGTTCGATCAAATTTTACAGTTTTATTGACTAAAAAAAGGTCCAAAAAAATAAATAAAATAAATTAGCCGTAATGAAGATAAATTTTCAAGATTGCATTATTTTATCATGAATTTATTAATAGCAACGTAGAAAAAAAGACTTATAACACTTTGTTTTCAGTTTATAATTGCATAAATTGACATTTATCCGACGCCTTTATACTTTCATTTCGAATTTTATTCCAGCATACTTTTTATTTAACAATAATAAAATTTGACATGACTGTATATTTATTAATGACTTGAACTGAATTTAGCCAAAGTTCCGATTTTTGCTTGGAATTTTTTTTTTTTTTTTGAATTGAAGATTCTTTTATATTTTAACAAAGCAACTAATTAAGAAGTAGTTAATTACTTTACAATGATATTATCACAATTTTGTTTAGTATGGTCTTGATTATATCTGCACTTTAAAGTGTGCAATTTGTATAAAATCATTTCGTCTGACATATTTTTATGTGAATCACCAAAACATCGCCCTAAAATCAATTACGTGTCTGTATTTAAAACCGACTCCGACATATTATTTCGTTTAATTCAGCTACCTTAATATAATGGAGAGGTGAGAAGCGACTAACAGAAGAAATATATTTGTTTAGAAACCTTTTTTTTTTTTTATGAATGTAAAATACATAATGCATGTTTGAATAATCAATTGAAACCAAGTATTCGGATTATAGCTATTCTATATTTTTTAAAAAAAATTGTGATTAAGATGTTTTTTATACTTATTATTAAAAAAAACAACTAATATAAAAACAATATCGACTTTATTATATTAATTGAAAAATTTCTTATTATAAATTGTCCAATATATGTAGTAGATAAATTATTTGCAACCTATTAAAATATATTAACACCTCAAAATAAATCTAAAACTACTTTTCAATATTTCTTGACTCCAGAAGACTTAGTAAGTTATGCTATAATATTTTTTAAGTTTGCTTTTTTTTATATAAAATAATGGTGGGTCTCTCTTCAAACATGAAAGTCTCTGATATTTGTAAATTGTGGAAAATTATTTTCATTATAGTTCAAATGAAAAAAAAAATCAAAATATCACTTAAATATATTTGTCATACAAAACAAACTGAATTATAATGTTGTGCTTAAGCCACGTAATGAATCTTTGTAGTGATGCTAGGTTCATGTTTTTACGTGCCGGGATTGTTGCATATTATGCTTTAAAGTTAATGGTTTGGATTTACCCCTTTGTACTAAATTAAGTACACTTTTAAAAATTAATAAAAAATCAAAAAAAAATAAATAAAAAAATATTTTTATATAAAAAAGACTTGTTATAAGGTATAGATCAGTTTCATGTTATTTATTTTAATATTAATACTAAACAAATTTTTTTTTATATATAGAGATTTTAGTGGTTTGTTGCGTACTAGATCTAGTACATTTTGCGTCTGTTTTTTTAATAGTAAATTTTATATGTTTCTGCGCGGCAAAAAATTCTCTATAAGAGAATTTTATTCCCTGTACAAAAATATTTTAGCATTTTAAAAACGAAGTTAAACTTATAAGCTTTTAATTACAGCATCCCCAATACTTATAAAATTTTTAAAAAATATTAAAATATATAGTTTTTTTAAACAATTAATAGATAATCAAGTTTAATGGTGTACTAAATCTAGTACAAAGTATGAAATCTAGTACGGGTAAATCCAAGCCATTAATTGTAGGTGTTACATTTGTCATGTTCAAGATTATCTAACTGATTGGCATTTAATGGTGATTATTGATATACGATATTTATAATAAATAACTTGGTATTTTATTTATTAGCGATAAGCTGAGGTTAATTCCTCATTAAATACTCAGGAATGAATAATTTGATATATTTGTAGTTAGCTTTTATATCATGTCACTTTTTATGATACATATATTCTCTCATCTTTATTACAATAATTTCTAATCTAATTTTTCTTGTGAAATATTAAGAAAGATTGGTATTATATGCTTGCTCTTTTAGTACACACATCTATAATTATATAGTTCAAATTATTTGATTATATGAATTGATTAACCAATACAGCTTTGATTAATGAAAATGAAGAAAAAAGTTGTTATTTCGAATCCAGTTTAATTCAACAGCTAATGTGATGAATTTTGAATACCACGATTATATAATTATTTTATCGTACAGCGCTGCATGCCAGTATCTCCTTAAAAAGCTTCCTTTTAAATAGTATCAGTGTAATATTCAATTATAGATTTTAACATTTCTGAAAAGTATCCTGGTACTAATCAAATAGTTCAATCGATTAATCCTTAATACGATGGATCAACAATACTCTTTTTAATATCCTTTGTATAGTATTCATTCTTCACACAGTATCCCGGGTATTATTTAATTTATCTTGGCATTCTGAAAAAAATTAGATGTACCATATGCAGCATTGTACAGTACTTTAAATTATAGACGACAATGGTAAGAGTTTAAAATCTTTAAACAATAATTAAAAAAAATGATACAAATTACGGATTCAACACAACATCAACAATTAATGTTAATTATTTTTTTTGAATAATGACAAAATAAATTTAGCAAAAAAATGAGGTTCATTAAGATCAATTTCTGCAGCCTTTAAACAAATTCTTTAGACATTAAAAAATTACGAAATAAATCGAGTTTTATTATTCAACAAGGATCATTTCTAGTCAATTCTCAGGAGAATCAGGTCTCAATTGAAAGCTGAATTCTCTATCACGAATTAAGGAACCCTTGTATTAATTGTTTTAAATTTCATATATGTAAAATCCACAAATGCCAAGAAAGATCTAAATTTGTTATTCTGAATCAACCTGAGACGTGTTGCAAACCAGAAAAAAGATACAGAATGTATGTATTTAAATATGTACTAATTCAAAATTATGGGGAGTGAATTTATAAATTTTCCTATACTCTAACCCTAATATCTTAACTTTTGTTTCTTTATGAAAGTTCGTATTTTACGATTGATCGGAATGTATTATACAATACGTGCTTTATTTAACTTCAAATATACCTCTAAATTGAATATACAGATTCGAACGTTAATGGTAATTTGGAATGAACAAAATAACATTATTACAATAGATTATAGTTGGTGGTAGAATTAATTTCACAAATTAATACGGTTACAGCATTGCCGTATTTTTTGCCGTAATTGTTGTGAGCCGTAAAGCCGTAATGCCGTAATGCCATAATGTCATAATGCTGTAATGCTGTAATACCGTAATGCCGTAAATCTGCTATAATACCATTTGTTAAAATACTATACTGCATTATGGTTTCATTTAAACAATATAGTATTATATTTGAATTCAGTCGATTTCATTAATTTGATACATGAAATGACTATGTAAAAAGGGGTTTGTAGGTCTAGGCAGTGTTGTCATTGGACATGTCCAACACTATGTTTTTTGTCCAATGTCCAAGATTGTCCAAAACTGTCAAAGCCTATGCCCAAGGCTTAAATAATTAATAAATTAATTTAATAAATATATAATTATATATTTTTTTAGGTGCTGGATTCATATTTAAAAAAATTAAAATAGATAATCTTAATAAAATTTTAAGTAATTTTAATTTGAAAAAAATGTCCAAAATGTCCACAAAACGTCCAATGTACTTTACTGGGTCTAGGTACTTAAACGTCGATTTCGCCCAATTAGACCAGTCTATAAGTCAATCATTGTTTGAGAACGTCTTTAGCGAGCTAATTGATTGGTATAATTAGTGATGTGCCACGTACAGTACTATACGTACAGTACTGTACGTACTGTACGTACTGTACGCTAAAATTTTTGCCGATCATTTATTAAGAGGGGTCGATAGAAATATTTATGTGCCAATTGACCAATCAAATTCGTTAATTGATCAACACCCGATGAAGCTTTCTTGTTAGATAAATTAAATTTGTACATATTGCATCTAAAGTAGCGATCTATCTAAAGTAGCTACTTTAGATATATAAAGTAACGCCTTAGTAAAATTAAGCAGATATGTACATAGTATATTACTAATTTGCTATATTAAATATTTGCTTATTAAAATAGGTTTAAACATTACTTTAATTATAATCTAGAATAACATTAAAAAAAATTAAAATATAGATACTAATTTAATTTTATTATATGATCTTAATTTTTTATATAAGCACTATACGTAATTTTAATGATTACACATCACTAGCTGCAATGATGCAGATCTGATCACTAGATCACGAGATTTTGCGGATAAATGCATTATATAATTTTTTATTTATTAAATTTTTTTTTTTTGCTATTGAATCAAATTTATTTGACCTAATTAGCAACTCGACTAAAATCTCTGAATTAAATTTAACTTGAAATCAATTCGTTTATAATAGATTTACTACAGTTTGTTCATTTTATATGTTCATTTTATTTGCCTCTCTTCTGGGAGTCCTGGAAAGTGATGTTAACCAGATAATTAACTTCGAACGACCTAAATATTTATCTATTAAAATAGAATTAAATATTATATTAATTGTAATATAGACTAATATTAAAAAAATTTTTAAAATATAACCACTAGAGCAATTTTACTANAGTTAACCAGATAATTAACTTCGAACGACCTAAATATTTATCTATTAAAATAAAATTAAATATTATATTAATTGTAATATAGACTAATATTAAAAAAAAAATTTAAAATATAACCACTAGAGCAATTTTACTATATAAGTACTATATACGTACTGTACGTACTGTACGCTAAAAAAATTTGGACATCATATAAATGGCACGTCACTAAATATAACGTGTACATATCTCATTTAATGCCTGAGCTAAGCATCGCAGAAAGAACGAAAGTTTTAAATTCAAAATTATAATTTTCACGGCTTTTATTCATAACACCCGATCGTATATACTTTCCAAATACTATCACTATTGCTATCGCTGTGAATTCTTTATTTTGCAAAAGTTACTAAATATTAAACTTTTCATAAAAATGAACAATCGATATAAAACATGTTACAGTCACGATTTATGAATCTCATCATTGCAGATTATATTATTAATTATTGGTTTACACGAACGCAAAAGATGCCTGTATTAATACGTCAAATTAACAAATTCTGTTGGCACAAACAATTTCCTGCAAAAAATTTAATATCCCGACTTTTAGGCTATAGTTCCAGAAAATGCTGGTGTAACGATTGTTTGGAAGAGCTTCAAAACAATATAGACAATAGTTCCAATTTAGACTCCAACCGTGTACGGTGAGAATATATAAATGTAAGAGGTCACAGGGTAGATACAGATCAAATATGCTGTACGAGGAGAGCGAAGGGATGATCTATCGCTAAATCACCACAATAATACAAAAACGCTAACGCTGGTGATGCTTATATGGGGATATCAATAAATTGATATCAATAAGAATAATAAGAAATTATGATATAGGAAGGTGGGATCAAAATGTGTATCACAGGGTTACGGTAAACTGATATCTAACCGGATTCCGATCAGGTGATATCGATATAGGTAAGTTTAGGAATTTTCCATAGGTGCAGGGATTTTAATTGAAGGGCAAAGCGAGTTCTAAATCAACTATCAAGGACAACAGAACCTAAAAGAGACAACGTTTATCGAACGTATATTCAAACTAAAATCTATTCTATAGTCCTATCGGTAGGTCGATATGAGTCACGAGAGCTATTTCGTTAAAGCTATTCAATTTTGACTGCTCCACCTTACCTAATTTGTTTATGCAGTGTAATCTTCCTTACTATTTATGTTTATGTGGTGTATTCTTTTTTACTATTTATCGTATTTTTGTCGCTTTTGTGCATATGATCGGTAGTCAAAATTTCCTCTTAATCTATAAAAGGAAATTTTTATACCCGCCATTTTTATATATATATCCTAAAATTATAAAATGATACCTGTATGCAAATGTCCCCTTTAAACTATCTGATTGGACAATCTTGCATATATGTGCATAAACTCATAAAATTTAAATCAACTAACTTTATAAGGATTATGATCATCGGTAACTGTAATTATGCATGATTTTATGTGCACAAACTAACTTTATAAGGATTATGATCATCGGTAACTGTAATTATGCATGATTTATGTCGTAATCGATGAATTAATAATCAAAAAAAATGCGTGAAAATTTAAATGCGAAAATCAAAAAAACAGGAACGACCAGTTATTTTTATTCACACTCAATTGACATCTATGATTTTTAAATTCGATTTTCGTCCGTTATGCGTATTTTATAGATGTTAGATTAACTAATATGTAGATAGCCTTAATAACATGTGTTAGAGAGTCGCATACTGTGTATCGCCGAAATAGTAAGGTAAACTGAATTTTTACAGTATCTCATGGTAGAAATTATAATAATTTTCAATACAAACTAATACAACCTTACAGTAATTCATAATACAGACTCAACATTAAATATCTATTGTGCGTCGAATAGGTTTATAACAGAATTTTTTATAGTAATTCACAATAATTCTAATACAAGCTAACTCTCATTAACAGAATAGTTTTACAGTAGCTCACCAATACAAGCCAAAAACTTCGACTAATTCAAATTTAGCCCTACAAAAATCAAAATGCAACTAATTCGACCACATTGTGGTCACCAAAATAGCAGGCAAGTATTTAAATTTTCTTATGTAACATTAGAAATTGCGAAAATTCTATACAAAAACAAAACTTATGTAACTTTAAATTACATACAGTGGTTACTGGAATAGCAAATAATTTCAACAAAGAATGGTTTGCCGTAACTCTCGATGAAAATCATGGTAATTGCAATGCAACCCAACTTTAAACATTGTATACTGCTTATCGTTCTTTTCGATTTAGTTTAATTTAATCACTATATGATTGTTTTTTACGAGCTTCGTAAGTTTTACAATTGCAATACAAGCAATTACCTAAATTCGTTATATTTTCAGAATCCATTTACTATATTTAATATATAGAAATGGGATCTGAAAAATGTAATATTATATGTATCGTAATCGTGGGACTCACTGAGCTTGCAAACTGATCAGATTGAAAAGAGCGATAATAAGTTCTGTAGCGAATCATTTTTCAATAAAACTAACGGTAATTTAATTAGAAATCGGCTCAACCATAGTAACATACTAAGATAATAGGTAAGTTTTGTAACAGAATTGTTTACCGTAACTCATGATAATTCCGATGAAGCTAACTCAACCTTAAACACAGACTGGAATAGCGGGCAAGTTTCATGGGAGAATTTTTACAAATTTATAGTAGAAATCGTGGTAATTTAAATGCATACCAGCTCAGCCGCAAATCTTACGTTTTTGATATTTCTGCACTTACTTTTTTGATACTCCTGTATGTACCCCAAAATTACGCTTACTTTTTTGATGCAGATCTGCATATATACACGTGACTTGTGTTACACAAAGGCCCAGTGCATTGTTTTTGCAAAAATAATTTTTGGTTACATGCCGCTAATGTCATGTAATGTTATACAAGTCTAATTTTGCCCGGCATTAAGCTTAATGCTGGTGGGCACTATTATGATAATGCCCCTGGCGGGGTTAGACATAATTCTGGCCCACCCTAACTCTAAATCTAGTGGTACCCTAACCTGGCATTAAGCTTAATGCTGGTGGGCACTATCATGATAATGCCCCCGGCAGGGTTAGACATAATTCCGGCCCACTCTAACTCTAAATCTAGTGGTACTCTAACCTGGCATTAAGCTTAATGCCGGGTTAGGGTACCACTATATTTAGGGTTAGGGTGGGCCGGAATTATGTCTAA
>QKWP01001169.1:0-72583 GCA_003550325.1 Gigaspora rosea | reverse complement strand
TGTGATTGGATGTTGCTTCGAACAATTAGTTTTTAGGGTTCCTAGATTTAGGGTTAGGGTGGGCCGGAATTATGTCTAACCCCGCCGGGGCATTATCATGATAGTGCCCACCAGCATTAAGCTTAATGCCGGGTTAGGGTACCACTAGATTTAGGGTTAGGGTGGGCCGGAATTATGTCTAACCCCGCTAGGGCATTATCATGATAGTGCCCACCAGTATTAAGCTTAATGCCAGGCAAAATTAGACTTGTGTAACATTACAAAACATTAATGGCGTGTAACCAAAAATTATTTTTGCAAAAACAATGCACTAGGCCTTTGTGTAACACAAGTCACGTGTATATATGCAGATCTGCATCAAAAAAGTAAGCGTAATTTTTTGGGGTACATACAGGCAGTGTTGTACACAGACATTGTCCCGCTGATTTTTTAGGGACACGGACAGTCCGGGAAGGG
Source organism: Gigaspora rosea (assembly GCA_003550325.1). Taxonomy (NCBI): domain Eukaryota; kingdom Fungi; phylum Glomeromycota; class Glomeromycetes; order Diversisporales; family Gigasporaceae; genus Gigaspora; species Gigaspora rosea. The sequence goes on along the minus strand of QKWP01001169.1, from coordinate 72,127 downwards.
ACGTCTGGGACATGTCCGCAATAATGTCCCAACATAATACATGTCCGCTGGGTAAAACCAATCAAATTGCGGAATTATACGAATTTTATTGGTAGATGATCACGTGTTGTGTCGCAAAATGTCCGGAACAAAAAAAATTCTGGGCGGACATGTTCCGGACGTCCCGTCCCGGACTGTTCGCCGTCCGTGTCTGTGTCCCATGACAACACTGCATACAGGGGTATCAAAAAAGTAAGTGCAGGAGTATCAAAAACGTAAGATTTGCAGCTCAGCCGCATTGATTAATTGAAAAAATTAGGGGTGCCATGGGCGCCCAATTTTTTCTTGTATTATATGATATGATATGATATTATATGATATTATATTATATTATATGATACTATACTATATTAGATGCGAGAAAAAAAAAACATTTGAATTGGTTAAAAGCAACTTAATTCCATTAAAAACCTTTCTTTTTACGCTTGTATGCATGTTTACTTTATGCTTATACTTATACTTTCCGAGTTTTTTTAGAATTTTGGTTTTTTTTCTTTTGATTTTTTGCCAGTATGATTAATTGATAATCAGTGATCGTCAAGGCAGTAACAAAAAATCGTAACGAAAGAATTTGTCCTTTTTTTGAATTGGTTCAAATATATAACGTAAAGTTTTTTTTTGTTCTTGTGTAAATAAATAAAAATAAAAAAATTAGATGTTGTGTCATAAATTCTCTGTGTATAGTGTCACAAAAAACTAAAATAAATAAAAATAAAATATGTTCTGCTGATCATAGCTAGCTTCATAGCTTATGGCTTAGATATGATGCGGATACTATGCCCTAACGTGCGCCTGTTTAAATAAATCAAAAATAATAAATAAATAATAAATAAATAAATAAAAAAAAGAAGAAAAAGAAAAAAATTCAACATTGTTAGAATTATTTTCCTACTTTTTTTTGAGTATTTGAAAAAAATTAAAAGGTACTATTACTGTACTTTTCTATCTAACTGCCCACAATTACATTCCGCCAAAAATATGCATTACTATTGCTCAATCATATGACTTTATTTAGACGAAGAAGAACATATGGGGGTACCATTCGCTATCAATTACAAGCATTATATCATTCTATCGAAATATCCAAATTTCAAGGAATATTCCCATCCAAAACTAACTATCTGTTTTATAATCAATTGCATCCTTCATGTGTATGCAGTGATGTTAAATGACCTGGTCATTTGAAAAATTTTTAAATGTCCTCAAATGACCCTGAAATGACCGGTCATTATAGGTCATTTGAATTTTGTGTCATTTGCAAATGATTCGTGACTAAATGACTGGGGTCATTTGGGTTATTAGTAGTAATATGGTAGTCAAAATCCTGTGTAAACTTGATGATTTACATATAATCGCGCGTTAACATATTAGTACGATACGTGTTAATGGGTAAGAATTATAAAATTCTAGATATGTGGCATTTACTTATTTTGCGGGTAATAAAACTCCTAGAGAGGAAATAGCCAATCGGAGATTGCAAAATTTGACTATTTCGGATCAGCCCGACGAAGAATCCGAATACACGCAAAAGAAGAAAAAAGCGAAAACTAATATTTAAATCGATCTTGGTGCAAATGATGGGAATGAAATCTTACATATTGTAAGCATCACTCTAACTAACCCTATAGTCTCTAACCTTAGACCCTAACCCTAAATTTTTATCTTATGCATTAGTTTATTTACAAAATCGGAGACCATTTTTTGGTTTGTATTACCCACGCAAATAAGTAAAATGCATCAACTAGTGTTGGAAATCATATGTTCATAGTGTTCACAGTGAACATAAATTTTTTAAAAAATCAATGTTTTTATATTTTATGTTCACATAGTATGAACATAAAAAATCAAAAATTTTATATTTTATGTTCACATAGTATGAATATAAATTTTAATTTTTATAATTTGTAGCTCATTTTTAGATATAATTAACTTTTGATCATTATATTATAAAGTCTAAATTCTACTATATGAACATATTTATTTTTGATGTGAACATTATAAAAAAAATTATGTTCACAAAAATCATAAAAATTTTTTTGAATTTCCAACATTGGCGTCAACGTGTTGGGCTTAGTAGTGTTAGAAAGCACATTAATGTGCTAGATAACATGTGTTATATATTAAATTCAAATATTTATAAACGAATGAATTTACTTCAAACGGCAGGTTTTTACTAATTTAATTTTAATTAATTAAAAATCTTTTTTTGCTATAAATTTGCACAATACCTGACATACTTTTGATATGTATCATAAACAACTATACACTAGTAAGACTAACTAAAATCAATTAAACTACTTTAACAATGGTAGAGGCGTAGATAGACTTGGTCCGATTAACTAGAGTCGAATAGAGCTCTAGATTATGTCACGAGGCTTTAATATGAGGTTACCAGATTAAAATCGATAGTTAAGATAGTGATTGGCATCGTAAATAGCTAATTACTACAATTATATTTACTACATATATTACTACAGTCTTTTTTAAACCATAATTGTAATAATTACTTACTACATGTAGTAATATGTAGTAATGTAAAAGTATTACTTACTACATGTAGTAATATATAATAATGTATTATTACTTACTACATGTAGTAATATGTAGTAATATAGTATTACTTACTACATGTAGCAATAAATACTACTTGTAGTAATATTTACTACTTGTGGTAATAAATTCTATATATAGTTAATATTTACTACATATAGTAAGGGGAGTAACAAAAATCAGGTGATTTTTTAGGGGGGAGGGGGTAAAAAAAGTTGAAATTATATATAAGAACCTGACTATTTATATATTAAGAAAGAGGGAGGGGGGTAGGCCTCTGATAAAAAATAATCAGGTGATTAATGACACTGCCCTAATAAATACTACATGTAGTAATATTTACTATTTATGGTAATAAAAATTATATATAATAATAATTACTACATGTAATAATATTTACTAAAAGTAGTAAATATTATTACAATTACTAATTTTTGTAGTAAATAATTATTACACTAGGTTAATGTGCAGCATTGTGTATCCAGAGCTTGTAATTGTCATCATGTAAAAATGAAGTCAAATATTGATATGTGTGCATTATTAAGAAGAATGTAACTGATATTGAAGGTTATGTCGATTACTTATCAAATACTCTGATATATCAAAAACGTAATTATTGCTTACATGGTGACATACACCAAATACAAAAATTACAATTTTGATATTACAAATATTGATGCATCAAAAATGTAATTTTTGTATCACTTTACGTAAACATATAATGTCTGCTGCTACGCTCTGGACAATTACTACATTCATGATTTGAATTATGACGCCAATCACTAGGTTAAGATTCTCAACGTATGTGATCACGGAGTTTTTGAAATCAATTACGGTAATTTAGCACAGGACAACCCGGCTTTTGTTTAAAGGTAAATATTATTTGAGAACTGGAGTAAATGGACTTAAAAGATTATAAATTAATCAATTCTTAGCGTGAGTATTAAATATTTATATTTTGAATTATTGTTGACTTCAAATTTTATAATTTAATCATGTTTTAATTAATTGTTATTTCTACCAATAAAATTCAAATGACCCAATAGGTCATTTCATTCTTGAAATGATCCAATGACCGGTCATTGGTTATTTGAGTCATTTGGGTCATTTCAGGTCATTTAGCATCAATGTGTGAATGTCAACAAGAAGAATTCACATAGCTGTAATGAGAATCGGTTATTAGTGTTATATTGCAATATGAGTATTGTTACTTACCCATAGATCCTTGCACTATTATTGCAGCTGTGGGGCCTAATCACAGCATGAGGTCCTTGCACTGCTATTGCAGCCACAGAGACTAATCACAGCATGAGGTCCTTGCACTGCTATTGCAGCCACAGAGCCTAATCATAACCTGAGGTTCTTGCACTGCTATTGCAACCACGGAGCCTAATTATGGCATGAGGTCCTTATACTGCTATTGCGCCTAATCAAAACATGAGATCCTTGTACTACTATTGTAGCTGCAGAGCCTAATCACAACATGAGGTCTTTGCACTGCTATTGCAGCTATTGCAGCTGTGGAGCTGATTATCAATCTGAGGTCCTTATACTGCTATTGTATCTATGGAGCCTAATTACAATATACGGTCCTTGCACTGCTATTGCAGCTGCGGAGCCTATTCATTAAATATGAGATCCTTGTACTATCTCCTTAGCTGCGGAGCCTAATTTACAACATGTGGTCCCTGCAATGCTATTGCTATCGTGGAGCCTAATTGCAATATAAGGTCCTCATACTACTAATTACCAAATACAAAACTCTTGCACTACTATTGCAGCCCAAAAGCCTAATCAAAATTATGAGGATTTTGTCTAACAACCAATTGCACTGCTATTGCCCGATCACTCCTTAACAAAATGTATGTATTACATTTGTGAGTAAATTTAACTGACTTCTTTACTGTAAATTGGTAGAATCTGTGAAAATTTAAATATATCTAATTTAACTGCTGTGATTATTGGAAGAGTGAGTAAATTTTGTAACAGAATTTTTTACAGTAGAAATCATAATAATTTCAATACTAACTCAATTTTAACTACTGTGTGTATCAAATTAGGAAGTAAGCTTTATCAACAGAATTTTATAGTAGCATGTATGTAACTTATTAGTGATTAAGTTTTGTAACAGAATTCTTTATAGCAGATGTAAAGCATTATAATCTTAATGCAACCAACTCAACCTTAAACAAATACTGGTCCATGGAATAATGAGTAACAATATTTACATAAAATCATGAAAATTCCAATACTAATTCGATTTTAACCTTCGCATTAGCCAATAAATTCTGTAACTAAATTCTTTATAGTAAACTATAATAGAAATTACGATAATTTTAATGCAACTAACTTAATCTTAATCACATCTGAATAGTAAGTGAGTTCTGCTACAGAATTTTTTACAGAAACTTATGATAAATTATGATAATTCCAATACTAACACAACATTAACTACTAGTGTATACTGCATTAGTAAATTTAATACCAGGATTCTTCGCCTTATTTTTTCTTTTTGTCTTATTCCTTTTTCAATTAATTTTTTTATTAGCATCATAATATATCATTATTATTCGTTTTAAAAAAAATAAACAAACCATAAATCTTAATAAACATGTACCCATTCCCATTGACCATATTTACAACTAATCATTCATAAAAATAGTTCAATTGTTTTTACATTTATTTTTAGTATATTATTAAAAATAAAACCTTACTCTTATTTTGAGCAATAAGAACAGTTAATATAAACAAATTTACAAAAGATAAAATTATTTCCCTTTAAATAGTATTTATACTCTTATAAGCCTACAAATCATCACAGTATAGTACTAATAAATTCTTTAAATGTGTTATATATTAAGTCAAGTGCTATTTAAAAATTGCAAGTGGGCGACGAAGTTGCCCGCCACATGTATATTGCTAGTTGGATTAACTAAACTGGGTTGCACAGAATTTTAGTTTTAATAAAGCTGATTCAAGATTACAAGTCAATTCAGTCCGTCGAATTGAGTTACAAAGGGTCTATTAAATTTAAAGTCGAATTCGGAAATAATTATAATTCAGATAAGTTTATTTATTATTATTAACTTTTTGTAGTGGGCAAGAACTACTCGACTTTATTAAAAATTTGAGAACTTAAATACATTTTAACTTTTTAGAGCATTATACGAAAACTCTAGCGCTTTGCTAAAAATTAAGCATTACATTGAGATTTCGGTATATCATCAAAAATTTAGTGTTATTCTAAAAAATTAGCATCACACAGCCCTATGAAAACTCGATACACAGAAATGCATGCATAAATATGAAATTGTATGTGGGTAAGCACGGGTTTCAAAATCACTGCACGAAAACTGCACAGAAACTGATCATCCAAAAAATTTAATACACGTTATCACACGAAAAATTGAAATTCATGCACTATCGTGCATAGTATTATATCCATATATTGACGTGTATTAATCTTTATGATCACATGACTTTCCGTGCATTAACGTGCACAATCGTTAAGATTCTTAATGATCATAATTTTCATGCACTGACGTGCACAATCGTTAAGATTCTTAATGATCATAATTTTAGTGTACTGATATCATGTCATTACAATCATTAAGATTCCTTAACGATCACAATTTTGTACACTGAATTGCACAATCGTTAAGATTTTTAACGATCATAATTTTGTATGCTGATGTGCACAATCGTTAAGATTCTTAATGATCATTCTTAACGATTATATCATTATTGCGCTTTGCAAAAATATGTGACCTTTGCAGATCATAATGTCATGTAAAATCACAAGAAATCAGCCAATTCTTGTGGATTTTTCGATTCTTTAAGAATTTTGAAGATATAAGATAAAATATAGACGTCATTGATTGAAAATCATGATCAATAATAATTAAAATCCTAGAAATTTTTCTGCCATCATCACCGTGAAATTACAGAGTCACACTTTTTTTGCAAAGTGCTATAAGATTCTTAATGATCATATCATTAAGATTCTTAATGATTGTTCTTAACGATCATATTATTAAGATTCTAATGTTCATATCATTAAGATTCTTAACGATTGTTCTTAAAGATTATATTGTTAAGAATCTTAATGATCATATCTTTAAAATTCTTAACGATCATATCATTAAGAATCTTAATGACCATATCGTTAAGATTCTTAACATCATTCTTAATGATCATATTATTAAGATTCTTAATGATCATATCGTTAAGATTCTTAATGATCATATTATTAAGAATTTTAATGATTATATCATTAAGATTCTTAATGATTATATCGTCAAGAATTTTAACGATCACATCATTAAGATTCTTAACAATCATATCATCAAGAATCTTAACAACCATATCATTGTTAAGAATCTTAATGATCATAACATTAAGATTCTTAACGATCATATCGTTAAAAATCTTAACAATCATATCATTAAGATTCTTAACGATCATATCATTAAGATTCTTAATGATCATATTGTTAAGATTTTTTAATATTGTTAAGATTCCTTAATGATCACAATTTTTGTGCATTAACATGCACAATCGTTAATGTTCTTAATGATAATTATAATGATCATACTGATGATCATTAAGATCCTTAATGATCATAATTCCGTCCATTAATGTGATGATCATTAAGGTTCTTAATGACTATAATTTCCGTGCATTGACGCACACTTTTTTATTTTTTTTGTTTTTTTTTTACATTTAACAATAATAATTTCTGTGCTTTAACACACACAAATTACATTTGATTTGTAAGTAAATAAATATTTACTTATTTTTTTATTTTTTTTGTTTTCGTTTATTATTATATTTTATTTTTTACAACTCACTAATTTTCATATAATTTTTTTTAGTTATTGTTATTGCTTTTGAAGTTATCCTTTGGAGTTATTGCTTTGCAAGTTGCTCTTTTGGAATCCTATCATTTTTGGTATATATTTTTTCATCATTTTTGAGGTATTAAAGCTTTTTTTTCTTCAATTTTTATTTACTTTCAGTATATTATTACATTTTAGTATCTCCCTTGAGTTATTGCCATTAGAGTTGCCACAATTGGTGTTGTTATTATTGGAGTTATTGCTAGAGTAGACACTTTAATTTTTTTTTGAATCTTTCATTTTGATACTATTGCTTTACTTTCTTTTTTCGATATTATTAGTTGCTAGGTTATTTTTAAAATATTTTTAGTAATTAAAAGTATTTTCTTCTTTGGCATGTAAATTATTAAATTAAAGTATTCGTATTATAAATTTAATTAATAATTAAATTATGTTAACTGCGCGATATGCTTGCCATGCAGGACCAGTACAATCACGTGTAAAGTTTTTGGGTTGGATAGAAATTTTGAAATTTTTTGAGGGAGTAAAAATTTTTGCTCCAAATCGTAAGTTATAAAAATTTTTTCTGCATGTATTTAATGTGATATAAGTAATAGTCTTTGATTGCGCTGGTTATGTGATTGCGATTTTCAAATAGTAAAACGTTGGACTTCAAAAACCAGCACGACGGGTGGCACATTTGCACCACTCATTTTATTTAGCATTTTTAATTATATTAACTACTGCAAAAAATTCTTGATTAAGGCTGTAGTAGCTAACATTATAATTATAGTTTTCTAACACAAATACTGTAAAAATCCTGTTGCAAACTAAGTCGCAAAATATGGTGTATACAATGTGAAGATTTTATTAAAATTGATATGATCTAATCATTAGTTACTGTATCAAATTCTGTTACAGAACTTATTTGTTATTCTGATTACCACAATATATAAGGCCACACAGAGTTAATTTTTCGTTTTGCATAACCTACTAACAATTTTTCCATTTTTTTTTTTAAATTCCTATTGTGCCAATATTTACATTTTTGGCATTTTTTTTTCAACTTTAATTTTCCAGACTTATCCGATAGGTCCGATAAAAAAAATAATCAAAATTTTCTGATTCCATGCGAACTGAAGAATTAACTTTGCATGACCTAAGATGTAAATATGAATTAATTTAGGACACGCAAAATTAAATTTTTTTTAAAGAAAAAATCTGACCCATTAACCAGGATTTGAACCAGGTTATGCAAACTAAAAATAAATTTTGCGTGCCTAATTAAAGTGGTATCAGTTCGCGTTGGGATAATTATAATTTCTATCATAAGAAATTAGTTGCAAAATTACCCATTATTCCCAAAAATAATAAACATGTTTATGTTAAATTGGTTGTATTTGAAATTATTGCAATTTCAATAATACTGTAAAAATTCTATTATAAAACTTACCATTCTGATGACTAAAGTGTGTGGCTGAATTGGGTTGTATTGTGATTTTTATCATGATTACTACTATAGGTTTGTGAAAATTCTGATATTGAACTTGCTGTTCCGGTGCTACAGTATGTAGTTAAAGTCAAATATGCTTGTAATAAGAGTATTGTGACTTTAACATTACCATAAATTACTATAAAAAAATTATATTATAGAACTGTAGTATATAGTTAAAGTTGTTCAGTATAAACTAAAATTATTTTATATGAGAAAATGGCAGCCCAGGATACAAAATTTTGACAGGATGAATATGGTGATTTTTACCATTTTTTACTGTGAAAAATTTTATACAAAACTTACCTACCCTTTTAATGACATATAGTACATATTTAATTAAGGAGAAACGGTAAAGCCAGATGTATTAGAACTAGCTTTTTGATGCAGCTAGAGTTACTTTTTTGATAAGTTAAGGGTTAGCAAATTATATAAACATCAATAATATAATTTTATAGCATGTAGATCAATATATTAAATGCACCTCACCTGGCTTTAACAAACCCTTAATTAAGGTTGAATTTATTTGCATTGGAATTACCATAATTTCTATAATTGTGTTGCAAAATTTACTTGCCATTTTAGTGACTACAATATATAGTAAGGTTGAGTTAGTTTTATTAGTATTATTGTAATTAGTGAAAAAGTGTATTTTTCAATTCTCTGCTATGCAAAATAAAAATTATCCTTGCATGGGCTTAGTAGACATAACATTATTCTATATTATAATTATAGCAAATTAAAAAACCAAAAACAAAATTTCAAACTGACTGACCTAAGTTTTCAGATTTTATACAAATGTAAAATAAAAATACAACTACATTTGCCTGCTATTTTTGACATTCATATTTCCTACTATTCTCATCTGGTTAGAGACCTTAATTTTTCACAATTGTCCAATTTAGTAGCAAAAAAATGTGATTAACAACCTAACTTTTTGATTCTCTGCCATGCAAAATGAAAAATTAATCTTGCATAATCTTAGTAAATGTGAACATAAATTACAAAAAAAAAAAAAAATAAAAAAAAAACTGACTAATCAACCTAAGTTTTTAGATTTCACGTAATGCAAAATAAAAATCATCTGCTATTCTGGCAAACATTACCTAATTGTTGTCTGGTTGTGCAATTGAACAATAATTTTTTAGTGAGCATAGATATGGCCAACAAATTTTATAAAATAAGAAATTAATATTAAATTTTTAGCCAAAAAACACACTTTACAATCTTTTACAATTGTGCAATCAGATAACAATCAAGTGATTATTTGAGTATGTAGTAATCTACAAATTTCTGACTGACCCAAGTTTCAGATTTGAAGTAATGTAAAACAAAAAATTAACTATATTTACCTGTTATTCTGGCAATCATAGTCTGCATTACTTTTGTTTTAATTTTTAGGACACACAAAAGTTGATTTTTTCTTTTTTTTTTAGATCCCAACTGTACCAGTTGTTTATTTTTGACATTTATTTTTCTACTATTCTCATCTGGTGTCATCCAATAGAGGCCTGCCAACCCAAATTTTTGGTTCTTTGCTATGCAAAATAAAAAATTAATCTTGCATAGCCTTAGTAGATGTGAACATTATTCCATTAATTTATAGTAAATTAAAAACAAAAAAAAAAATCTGACTAACTGACCTAAGTTTTCAAATTTCATGTAATGCAAAATGAAAAACCAACTTTGCATAGCTTATATATGAGTAGTTTGCATTGAAGCAATTATTATTTTGTAAGAATTCTGTTGCAAAGCCTACTACTATTTTAGTGATCACAGTATGTGGTTAAGGTTGAATTAGTTTGCATTAAAATTATCGTATTAGATTATTGTAAAAACAAAAAATCTCTACAAACCTATTCAATGCATGATACATACAAAATTTGCTCACTATTCTAATTATCACAATAAATGGTTAAGGCTTAGTTTGAATTGGAGTCATTATGCTTTCTATTGTAGGTTAATGTTACAAACCTTAATATTCTGGCGAAACTCAGTATGTGACTCATTAATGCATGTTATTATATTTCAACCTAATATCTACAAAGCGCACATAACGAGCGAAAGTTAAAATTTTTAAAAAATCATAAATAACAAGAGCAGTAGTGTGAAAAGTAAGAAAAAAAGTCAATTTGAAGCAGAAAAGTGTTGGCATAAGAATAATTGATTCTCAAGTTTTAATTTCACTCATTGATTACGATAAATGTCGTAACAAATTACAATTAGCGATGATCACAATCCTGTAAAGTTAGTATATAAAAGCTGACTTATCTATTTATTCGAAATGTCATAATAATTACAATTTCAATAAGTTAGTGATGAACATAATCCCAATAAAGATAGCATTATAAATGCTGATTAATTAATTTAATTGAAATTTCAACATAATCATAGACCATATAAGCATTTCAAAGTATTAACCAATTATATATTTCATAAAGGTACATTTGCACGAATGTCGTCATTTTTTACAATAAGAAAAGAAAGAGGATAAATAGATATGTGCGTTTAGAGACTTATATTTGTCAAAACGCACAAACTTAAAATTCCTACAGTTTTCGGTTATAGCCAATATGTAGTTACTGTGTATTTAGAGATTCAAGTTTTTGCATAGATAGAACGTCAAAACACACAAATTTAAAATTCCCACAGTTTTCAGCACACGCACGTACATAATTTTCTCACGATGCCAATTTCTTCACACATATGCACGATGATATTTTCACAATATCTACTAAAATAGGAAAAAAATCCGATGAACATAGTACCTTCTAAAATAGGAAAAATATAGCGCACCAAAAAGTTGAACGGAACCATCCCTCCACATTTCATGTGATCGTACTGGTATAATAAAATTAATAAAATTTAGTTAATAAAATTTAATTAATAAAAATTAACAAAATTTAGTTAATAAACTTATAAAATTTAGTTAATAAAATAATACATATAAATGTATATACGGATATATGTTATTATGTGTTATGTATGGATATATGCTATTATATGTTACCTGCACGTAAATATGCATGAGACAATGCACGTGAAAAAACATAAAATTGCACATTTGTATGTGCACTGTTGCACAAAATCTGTGCCCTTTTATGTGCTGTAAATGTGCTTTATCATACATTGTCTTGTATAGATTTACGTGCAGGTTCGTGTAGTTCTATATCCAAATTTTTTTGTATTGCAGTATCATTCCGTGCTGCAATTTTGTTATAGAGCAGAAACCTAGTGTTATGCATATGACTACACCACCCAGCCACTAATTACTTTCATTTTGGTATAATATATAAAAATGCAACGTAATTTTAATGATAATACTAAATTTGTTTTTGTTAGATATAAAAGGAAATAAAATTTAAAATATGTACATAAAGAATCTATCCTAATAAAGAAATATTTGATTCGTCGTACTGGTTATTTCAGCAAAATTCTGGTAGCTTATCAAATTCGGATAACATTCTGGTTCTATTTTATAAAGTGCAAATATTAGAACCCAGATTGTTATCCTGATATATTGTATCTAGAAATTACTAGGATTTTACAAAAATAACCAGGAATTTGTATATACTGTATATATATTTACAATTAATTTATAGTAATAAAGATCTTTAAAATCATTGTAGAAAATCACATAAGCTTACCATATTACAATGTACAATATTATTGTCATGGAAAAATTTAAGGCTTTCCGTAATATCTTTTGCAATCTTTAATTTTTTAATAATTTCCAAATTATCATTTTTTAAATAATGCCTTAAATTTCCATCTTCAGCAAACTTCATCACCAAGACAATGCCGGCAAATGAATTTATTTATCATTAACATAAATTTTAAATAATCTTAAAGAATACGCATTACTGATAAAGTAAATGCAAATTACTCACTGTTAATTACAGCATAAAATTCAACAAAGTTAGGATGTGGGATATCTCGTAATATCTTTATTATCTTACAAATATTTCGTCATATATTTGGGCTTATATACATTTATTCTGATCGAGAAGTCATGATATTTAATTATTGTGTTTTGCAAAAATTGTGGGCTCATTTTTTTTTTTTGATGGAGTGAGCATCTCAGCAATGAATTAAATAAATTAAAAATTTTTTTTTGTTTTTTTCATCAAGTAGACTAGAAAACCTGACAATAGTTAACTTAGACCTTTTATAATTATTTCCAATCTATAGTATGATAGCAATTTGTATAATTTGGATTAATTTAGGAAGATTTTTCAAACAATGGCTCGGTTGCGGATTAGGGGAGTAACAAAAATCAGGTGATTTTTTAGGGGGGAGGAGGGTAAAAAAAGTTGAAATTATATATAAGAACCTGACTATTTATATATTAAGAAAAAGGGAGGGGGTAGGCCTCTGATAAAAAATAATCAGGTGATTAATGACACTGCCCTTAAGTTTGAGCTTTACTAACTTCTTTTCTTTAGGTTATAGGCTGTCGTATTTTTGCTAGTGGTGTAGGTTTGTTGTATCTTCGCTTAGGTGTCGGTATTCTTGTATCCTTTTTTTGTGTGTTTGTATATTTTTTTAGATTGGTGTGTTTTCTAGTATTCTTGTATCTTTTTCTTGTATGTTTGTGTTTTCGTGTTTCTTGTGTCTTTTTTTTGTTTGCTTGCGCTTTGTCTTTTTGGCCGTCATGTGTATCCTTTTTTTTCGAGTGTTTTTTTTCAAGTACTATTAGGTTGTTGTTTCTTCGCAGTTGTTCGTTGATGTTGTCTGGTATATTTTTTTTTGCATTTTTCTATGTATGTTTTCTTGTTGGTGCCTTGCTAATTTTGTTTTTTTGTTTTTAGGTACTATTAAGTCATGCTGTTTTTGGCCATTACGAAGAATTTTTTGTATCCTTTTTTTTTATTTTTTTTTTTTACTGCTTCTCTTTTTGTTTTTCTTTTTAAGGACATCGTTTCTTAGTTTTTTTTGTAGTGATATGTTGGAGCCACCGATGAAACCATCATTGGATCATCGTTGAAGCCATCACTAAAACTGTCACTGATGCTATCGTGGAGTCTTTGTTAGGATATTGTTTCTTAGTTTTTTGTTAGAGCCACTGCTGGACCATCATTGGTTATCATTGAAGGTTGTTGAAACTGTCACTGATGCCATCGCAGAGTCTTTATTGGAACTGTAAAGGCATTGTCGTTAGTTATTTTTGGGTCATTGGGCTATTGTCTGTACTTGTGTATGAAATTTCTACTTTGGGATAGGCAAATTTTTCTCGCTATGATACATTGGTCAAAGCGATTTGATTTAAATACAGTTTTTTATTTTTTATACTATAAATATGTATAATAAGTATTACACGATGGTGTAATAAATATGTAATTTTTTAATAAAGTTTTTTTTTTGCTTTTTTTTTATATTATTATATTAAATAATAAATAAAAAATATTAAATTTTATATTAAATTGCTAAACCTTGAAAATATTGCAAAAACCTGTAAAAAAGCATGATTATATAAATATGTATATCGTTTATTTATTTTTAATAAATTTTAAAAATTTGCGAAAATTTGCAAAATATTGTGAAACAATGCAAAAATATCAAAACATTACCTCCTGTGCACATTAGTTTATTGATCTGCATGAGTACTGACCCCTGTAGGGTAGGTAATTCGCATTATTTTATTTGGTCTATTTTGCAATATTTCGCAATATATTTCGAAATATTTCGAAATAATAACTGTAATATTAACGTAATATAACGTAATATATTACGTAATATACCGTATCAATCATAAGATTTTCATAATATTACGGGCTGTCATATCTTACGTAAGATTACGTATATATAATTCGCTGATGTAGTAATTGATTTGTTTCTAAGAAATTGGACCATTTTTTAACAGAATATGTATTGCTTTGTTCATTTGCTAATAATATAGATTCAGGAACCCAAGGCCATGGTTCTTTGTTTTCACTAATTGATCCTTCCATCTTCTTCCAGACCTTGATAAAAGGCTTCCATCTATCAGGCCGGAATTTAGTTTTTATAGGATTGGAAGAAAAAGCTACATTTATTGAAATTCCCCTTTATTAAGAATTTGCTGTGTTATAATATCTCGTTCTATTTTTGTCCATAAATTATTTCCAGTTAAGAGCTTGATCCATATATTAATTATGCGGGCTGTTAGGATTATACTAGTGATACAAATCGAAAATCGAATTAATCGATTAGTTGTAAAGTTGATAACTTATCGATTTGAATTTTATAGACCCAACTTAATCGATTAATCGATTAGTCGACTAATCGATTAATCGATTGGCCAGCTAATTGATTAATTGACTAATTAATCAATTAATCAATTGGTCGTTTAATCAACTGATCATATAAGAAGTCAACCCGGCTGTTTTCAGTTGCTACCTTACGTGTATTTTGCCAAGTTTCGTTTATTATTTATTCAATTAATCGATTGGTCAATCGATTAGTCAACTAATCGATTAATCGATTGGTCAATTAATCGCCAACTAATCGATTAGTTGAATAAAATCGATTAATCGATTAGTTGGATAAAATGATCTATCAACTAATCGATTGAAAAATTTTCATCGATTTGTATCACTAGATTATATATGAGGACGAAAGTATTTCAGGTTCTAAAACCTGAAATTAAAATTTGAAGACGAAATTGTTTTTGACCTATTTTACTTGAAAGACAAATTTATTTGATATTTTTTTTAAATAGACAAAATTATAAGAAATATATCTATATAAATTTTATTTGCTCTTCCTTATAAAAAATTTTAATTTTCTCTAATGAAGACGAAATAGGCCTTTTTCAAAAATCAATTTTGGTGGCATCACTAGTTAGGATATCTGTAATTACTGGTGCCTGTAAACCGTGTGTAGAATATGCTTGTTGAAATATTGAGTATCGGGGTAGTATATTTGAATTACCTTTAATGCTTTTCATTATAATTTTGTTAAGTTCTGATATTTGTTTATATGAAGGAGGTAAGATAGTAGCTGTATACCAAATATGGGATAGTACTAGCATATTTATAATAAGAATGTGACCTTTAAAAGATAGATTTGAGCAGCTGGGTGTGGCGCCTTAGAGAAGTGGTCAAGGTGTCACCCCCAAGCGGCAGGTTGACAGTTTGAATCCCACTGTTGATGCTTTGAACAATAGGCCTGTGTTCGGTAACCATGTGGCTCAGATTGGTTGGGTTGCAAAAACCTGTTCCCTTGGTTCTACCATCTTGAATGGGAGCTATGGCGCAATGGTGTTATTGTTACACCATAAAATCCAGAGAACCAGAGGAATAGAAACCCGTTTGGCAAGTTCCGAATTAGGAGGTAATAGTGAAGATCTACAACGACACTACCAAAAGAAGGTGGGTGGTCGGGATTGGAATGAACCTAATAAGGGCAAGCAGCTTTGTCGCTAAATCCATATCCGAAGTGGAATGGGACACAGAAAACAACGGTAGGCAATTGGTGCGAGGGTAAAGTAGCCCTTAGGCTGATGATTTATCAAAAAAAGTTGGGGCCCCTTAATATCTGCGTTTGTGCAGTGCAACGGGTAGTAATAGGAAGAGCGTGAACCAGAGGGTTTAAATAGGCAATTCCCGTAGTTGGGTTGTAGGTGTGGCAGCTAGTGTAGAACCTTCGGGCGGACTACTTAAATTAGGCACCAAAAGTGCACGTGTGGCTAGTTGTATCCTCATTCATGTAATAAATATTATGTCCTAATAACTCATAATAAAATCCCGGCCATAGTACCCGGCCTTTAAAGTTTAAAAAAAAAAGATTTTGAGCAGCTATACTATCTAATATTTGGTTTAATTTCTGAATAGTATTAGGCCAAAGAAAACTAGGAGCATATCTATTTTCATTTACTAAATATCCAAGTATTGAGACTGTTTCATTATGTTTGAGAAATTTAAAAGTTTCCATGCCTGGAAGTTTATTTTTTTTAGCTTCTTCTGTAAGAGGTATAAGAATAGATTTGTGTTTATTTACTTGTGCATTTGAGGCTTTCTCATATAGCAATAGAATTTCATTAAAGGAATTCTGGTCTATATTTGAACCTAGTCCTATAGTAAGGTCATCAGCATATGTTGCTGCTTTGAATGCATGATTTTGTATAGTGATATCTTGAATTTTATTGGTAAGTTTTTGTAAAAATAGTTCAAATGATAGAAGATATAGTAAAGGTGAAAGAGGGTCCCCTTGATGCACACCTCTACTTATATTAAATGGCTCTGAAAGCATACCATTATCAGTAATATGTGCATGTTTTTTGTTGAAAAGATTTGCAATTACAGATGTAAAAGTAGAAGAAAAACCCATTCGTTGTAAAGTTAGTATTAGAAATTGGTGATTTACATGATCAAAAGCTTTCTGTTGATCAAGAAGCAATTATGTGAATTTTGGTCTGTGATATTCCTCATTTCTTTCAATAATTCTATATAATTTGTACACTTCATGCTGAATTAAGCAAAAATTATGATTTTTCAGCCAGGAAATAAAAAATTTGGCATCAGCTAACCGGTCAGCTAAGCCGTTATAGTCAACTACATTGACTACGGCTATAGCTGATCGGCTAGCCGACTATTAGCTGACCGAACCAATCCCTAATTCGGAGTTAGTTCATCACTTAAGAAATATGCAAAATAAAGATATACTTGCTTATTTTATGAAATTAAATTCATTATGACTTCAATAGATCTTCAATTTTTGTACTTTATATCCTTTCGAAGCACATGAAATTTTTGTAATGTTGAACGCTTCTGTTTTATTTTGTCTCTCATTTCGGGTGACTTCTAAGGAAATACTTCTGGGTGTTTTCTCCTGTTAATCAAGCAACCTACGCAGTTTTTTAGCATCGTGTAACATTCTTTTCCTCTTTCATTAAGATAGTCGTCCCGATAGGTCATAGGATGCATCAGAAGTTTGTACAAATGACTGTCGTGTAAATTATTAGAGGATCGTCAGTGCTTTGTTATATTTTAAATTTACCGGAAATTTAATACCGAATAAACAAAACCTTATTTCTTGGTCTAGCACGCTATTTCCTCGCATATTTAATTAATGTGACGGTTATTTCTGCGTTACATATAATGTTTTTGATCTGCAAGATACGTTTCGTGCAAACCCAGTAATCTATGCGAAATGAAATTTGTAGATCATCAAAAAACAAAAATAAATAAATCAAATAAAATAAAATAAGATAAAATAATCATAATAATATAATCATAATAATAATATAATAAAATAAAAAGAAATCATTTGATTTTTAGGGAGATATCATTTGTTACCTTGTTTTTTTTTTTTATAATTTTTAGTTTTTATATATTAGATTATTTTGCAAACTCAAATGACCGAGTCATCAAATGATGACCAGTCATCGGTTATTTAGACCATTTGTCATGTGCAACGATTTTATTGTAGCGAAAAAGGGTACGTATATTGTAAATCTTAATTAGTATTAGTATAATGATTATCAATTAGCCTTCTTAAGTGAAAATGACCGATGACCGAATTTACCATCCCGCTAACAAGCTCTTACAAAAAAGTATGATTATCATGAATTGTGTAACATGTTACTATTTTTAGATTCATCTTTTCTCCTGTGAACACAGCCATAAAAATCTCATGATATCATAATTTCATGATAGGCTAGAGATTATCTGTATAATTCTGAATTTAGATGTACAAAACAATGTGTAATTGTGACGATATACTAAAAATGATACAAGATTTGTTTACCAAATAATTAAATGTTTATAATGTTTATACGAATTTGGTAGCAAATCTGTACGTACTGTATGTAATTCGGGGATAGTCGAATTATTAAATTTTGATTTTGTTTATGAAAACTATTAAAATTATTAGTTGATTGATTGAAGTATTTAGGCGTTCTTTCTCTCATTTTTATGTACGTACTGTACGTACCCTTGTCAATTTTCTTTCCTTGCTAATTTAATCGAGATTCTTTACTGGTTTTGCTATAGTTGTCAAGTAAAGTATGAGCCCTTTTTTATTTCAAGTTGATAGATCGTTTCATATTAAGCTTTTTTACTAACTGATTTAATAACGTATGAAGTATTACTATTACATTGTTTTCTAAGGATTACGTATAAAGTATGAATTTTAATTTTAGTCTTGTAAAAACCAAGGGGCGCCAGCAGTGCCACATTTACACTTGAACATTAAAAGCAAGTTATTGTATAACGTTTCACTAATTTCTCAATGGTTATATATTGGAAGCAAATTTGTATACATTATAACAATCATTTGATGATGGCATTAATGATGGCATTAATGACATTACCGAACGAAAGCTTTTTTGAAATATTTAACAACTTGCGAACTGATTTTAAAAGCTTATTTTCATGCCTTCTTGTAAATCGTCAATGATGTAGAATTATTATACCTATATTATGGAGTGAACCAACGAAATATTCCAAGGATAGAAGACTTATAAAAATATATCTTTCAACATTAAACGCTGATGAACAAGCTTTATTGATACCCTTTAATATTAATTTTCCGAATTATCCAAGACCATTATTTGAATACGTAAGCTATACTAAATCCGTTGGCTTTTTCTTGTCTGCCGGTGTCAAAAATTGGCTTGATGTAGAAGGTTCTCGTGATTCACAACTTAATAAAAGAATTCCTATAGAAGCCATTAAATATGCTTTAATTAAAATGTTTCTACGAACAAGTAAAAATCTTAAATGTTTACCACTTAGCGGCGATATTGATAAAGCAATATTAGAAAGTCTTTATATGAAAAATACTATTATCGATTTAAGTCTTCTTCATATTTATTTTGATTACAATGAAATAGAACTATTAATGAAGATTATTAGCAAGAGTACTAAATTGGATTATTTAAGTCTTTCATATAATCAACTTGGTTTTAAAGGTATGGAGGCGTTAGCAAAAGCTCTTTACATAAACCCTAAATTAACTTCTTTGCGTATTTATGGAAATGATCTTAATTCTGAAAGTGTAGAAGTATTAATAAAAATACTTTGCTAAAACACTACTTTAACTTCTTTGGATATTGGTTATGATAATATTTGGTTTTGAAGGAGGAATAGCATTCGCTAAAGTACTTTGTGAAAACACTACCTTAACTTCTCTAAGTCTTAGTGAAACTAAGATTGGTTTTGAAGGAGGAAAAGCATTTTCTGAAGCTCTTTGCATAAACACTACTTTAACTTCCTTAAATATTAATGGGAATCAATTTGGGCCTAATGGTGCAGAAGCATTAGCAGAAACTACTGCAAAATCAAACCGAGGACATAAAGCGTGTATAACACCAGAGACAACTGATACTACTGGAAAGTGCCATTTTATGATTGTAAAGCGTGTGCAAAATGTCGTTAAGAAAAAGAGTCAATGCAAGAACTGCGATATTAAGGAAGAATATTTTAATACATTGAATACATTGTCTGAACCACAAAACATTAAACTAGTTTACACAGAAAAGGCTAGGTTCGAAAAAGAGCAACATATGGAATTATATTCTAATTGCGTTTATTGTACGGAGCTGAGGAAAAAATTCACAACTGAAGACTCTACGGAGAAAATGTCGCTTAGATTTCTCGTGAATGATGATCCTAAAACTTTGTCTTTAAAAAAGACTATGCCTTTGAATTATCCAAACGTTATGATTTCTACAAGTTCTTATCTCAAAATTTTGACTGAATGGCTTGATAATCAAATTTCAGGAAGACTAATTACTTGCTATGATTATGACGAGTTCAATATTCTTGAGAAAATTGGTGAAGGTGCATATGCCGAAGTGAATGGGAAAATTCAAATACGGTTAGGACAGTAGCATTAAAATTTGCAAAAAGCCCAGGAACTCTACACGAGGTAAAATTAAGTTTTGCAAATGTTACAATAGTGATCGATATATAATTAAAATTCTTCTATCAACATATTAGCTTATGATCTTCAAGAAATTTGACTTCCATCCCAACGTTATTAAATTTTTGGCGGTAACCAAAGGTGTGTTGTTTTGTGCTATAAAATATGTTTACTTTATAATTTTAAATTTTTAAAAAAATACTTAATTTTGGAATTTTTGATCATAAAATGTAACATTAATATGATGATATTTAATTATACTTAACAAACAGGCCCATCACATGGATATATTATGGTTTTGGAGTATGCAGATGATGGAAACTTATTGCAATATTTAAATAATAATTTTTCCCGATTTAAATGGACTGATAAAACAAGGATTGCCAAAGAAGTAGCATTTGGAATTACATTCTTGCATGAAAAGACATTATCCATCGGGACTTTGTAAGTTTAGATTTTTATAAAATATTGAATTGTTTAATTAATTGTTAACTTGTACAATTTTTTATAGCACGTATTAAACATACTAGTTCACAAAGGAAAAATGAAAATAGCTGATTTTGGGTTATCAACATAGGACACAAATTCCAATTCAATCAATTATGAAGTGGCCGGAATTCCAACTTTTGTTGACCCACAAGCTCTGAAGGACTCAAACTATGTACTCACAAAAAAATCTGATAACTATGGTTTAGGCGTTATTTTATGGGTTATTTCTAGTTGCCGCATTCCATTTGAAAATATTCCAATGCAGGAAACAATTTTTTATATATTACAAGGAAAAAGAGAAAAAGCAATATAGAACACTCCGTTAGAGTATATTAATCTTTATAAGCGATGCTGGGAGGATGATCCAGAAAATCGTTCAAATTCAAATATCATTCTTGAGGATTTGGAACGCATCATCTCTAACAAAGGATTATAAATCCTAAAATTATATAATATTGTATATATTACAAAAGAATATGGACTAGTATGTGGTTTAACTATCTAATTTCTATATGAAGATTTTATTAAGTAGGCGCAAAAATATGGCAACCCCATGATCTCCGAGATAGAAAAAGCTGTGTCAAGATTAATTTCAACGATATACTTAAATTAGAAATTAATATACATAGCATAAAATATATCTTCGAATATCAATATACACATATATAATTTTCAAAAAATAGTGTAAAATATATCCTCGAATTAAATTAGAATTTTTTTTTTAATTTTCAAAAAATAGTGTAAAATATATCCTCGAATTAAATTAGAAATTTTTTTTTAATTTCAAAAAATAGTGTAACATATATTCTCAAATTAAATTAGAAAATTTTTTTAATTTTCAAAAAATAGTGTAAAACATATCCTCGAATTAAATTAGAATTTTTTTTTAATTTTCAAAAAATAGTGTAAAATATATCCTCAATTAAATTCGAATTTTTTTTCGAATTAAATTAGAATATTTTTTTTTTTTTAAGAGAGGCTATCCTCTATATCCTTTATTAATTATAGTGGGTTGACACATAGTGCTTTACATGTAGAAATACTAAATTAAGGGAAAGAGGGGTAAGAGCTAATTTACTCTCGACCTAATTCTTTGCTAGAATGGTAGGAGATCTCTAGTCTATGAGTAATGATTGGAGTGTGGTAGCTCCGTTGGTAACAGAGCGTTGGACCTTATTTTGGACATATAAGGGAGTAGTGGTAGGGTTCTAGAGAATACTGGGGCAGGTATGGTGTGGTGAAAGGGGGACGGCAGTGGAATGTGAAGACATTCTAGATGGCAGCCAGGTTTCTTTATAGATGTTGTGTGGTGAACACAGGGTGCACACTGTATTTGATGCTTTGTTGTAACAAAAGATGTGAGATCGGTAGCAGTAATGAATCCAATGGGAACTTTCTTGTTAGTATGGAGGTCCAAATATGTTATTATGAAATTTCTGGGCTGTGCCAATCAGTGTTGTTACTAGCCTTAAGTCCAATACTTTTTTTAGCCTTTAGCCTTAAGTCCATTTAGCCCTAGCCTTAAGTCCAATTGGTCCAAATCCAATAGTTTATATGTCCAATAACAACACTGGTGCCAATGGTATTTCGGCTTCTTCTTTGATCTTCTCTATTATTCTCTTTATCTTGGTTCTTAGGTTCTGGTGATTTGATATGCAGGTTAGGAGGTGAGCAATATCTTCTGAGTCTGAGTAGCATCTGGGACAGAGGTGGTTTGGGTTTTTCTTTGGGTTCCTAAAATGCAAGAGAAGGTGGGTTAGGAGTTCTTCTGCTATGAGCTTAACTTGGAAGTTTTTTAAGTTGGAAAGATGAGGGTTAGTATATAAAGTCAATGGTTTGTCATTATATGAGAGGTACTGTAAAGTACAATCCCAATTAATGTTGCCAAGGTGTGAACCACATAGTGATATTCTCTGTTACTCTATATTTTTTGTATAATTTTTGCCCCAAAAATTGGAGGAAAATATAGTAGTTGAATAGTAATAGTATTTATATCATAATTATAGAAGTAAGCCTATTATTTAATATTTTTGTAAAAATTTTATAGTGTGTTTGATCAATGTTATTGGTCAAGATCATATTTATATTTTGGTTTTTTGGATATGGCCAGATATGTGCTCATAGCCATTGATCTGGTACCATTTTCAAAATGATACAGTTATTAAAAATTTTTACAAATGAAATATAGCCAACTTTGGAAGAAATTGAAGGATTTTATTCATAATTTCTGATAGTTCAGTTGTTTTGTGTTGTAGTGTATTGTTTATAGTGCATATTAATTTATTTATTGTTATTTAATTGAGAAAGGACTTGTGGATGTTTGGATCAATTTTTTCTATTGAAGAATATGCAGCTTTCTAGTCTTCTTTTTGTTTTTTATTTCGAGAGTTCCTTTTGGTCCAATGTTTGAAGTAAGAATAAATATATTCTTTGATCTTATCTTTTTCTATTATTATACAATCTAGAACAATTATCTTATTTGTATATAGGGTTTGTGCATCTTTGTAGTATACTGTCTATTATATAGCTCATGCTGTCTTTAAAAACTTAGTGCATTGGTTAATATAAAAGTAAATTTGGTTGGTCTGTTCTTGACTTCTGTCTTGACTTCAGGCTAACCAAATATATGTTTTATCTGTTTTAAAGTTTGAATTGTATGGGTTGGAATAGTAGTAATTTTATGTTAAGGGTATTATCATATTTAGATAGTTTGAATATTGTCTTGAGAAGTTTGTAGCTATGTCAAGTAAAATGTATAAGTTCTCTATTAAGTAACTTAGGAATTTATTAATTAATTTAAGGGTGGTATAGAGCTTTGTTGTTTTTAATAAGAGGATATAAAAGGTTTTTGGACTGTAAAGGTATGTGTTTGTTTATTGCTTGTTTAATTTCTGCAGCAGTACAGTTCAATTTTTGTAAATTAGTAGTTGCTCCATCTAGTAATTATTGGGTAAAAATTTTTCAACTAAGGTTGTAAATCTTTTCCAGTCTTTCTTGTCCATTTTCTCATGATAATAGATTTTTTTCTATTTTTTGTTTTTAGGATTTTTCTTTCAATAAGGTTAGTGTACTATATTGTTGTGTGAATACAGTGATTACTTCTGGTAATATAAGTAGTATTATTAAGTATGGGTGAGTCTAGGTCCAGAAGAATGTCTGTTATTATTGATCTGACTTATTAATGTTGGCCAGTATCTAAAATTGGGTTGTGGAGTCTGTGGACTACAAAAATTTTACACATAAATTTGCAATTTATAAATTTCAATTAAATACTTATGAGTGCAACTAAATTTTTATAAAATCTTATAGTTCACAACTATTTTTTTATTTAATTGCACTAATTTAAAAATTGAATTTCAGACACTGATGTTGGCCAAATTCAAGTAAGTGCTGTAACATTATAAAAGTCTATAATGCTAGTTGCATTTGCTAGGTTGATGTTCAAAAACAATAAGAATTTCTTATTTTTTTATTGAATTGCATTGAAGTCTTCCAATATTATAACATTTTAATTTTTGTTCTTGGTTTCTATAAACTATATAAAAACCTTTGTTTGGGTTTTTTATAAAAAAATAAATAGTTAAATGAAAGGTATACTAAAATAATTCTGGTTTTATTGTTGGAGAGAAAAAAGAAATCTATATGTATAGCTGTACCAGACCATGCTTGTATATTGTATATATAGGGTTGTAAGGTTTTGCAAATTATTATAACCATACTAAGGCTTGCTTCTTTTTGGTTCATTTCATAAGATTGAAAATGAAATATGTAACTACAGTTGGAGAGACTCTGGGTTCTATTTTTTATGCTTTATCATGCTTTTTAAATTACTGTGATCATATAAAGAAATCTAAATAAACCTAGATATAATTTCCCAAGATTTCTTATCAGTTCATTCGCTATATCTGGTAGTTAACAAAATAATCTCAAAATTTCTAGTTTACTTTTTTGTCAATGGGAATATTGATATTATTTTGACAAAGTTCTACTAAAGGCAATACTCCAGAATCGAACTATAATAGGGAATCTTGAGAATTTTTATTTTTAGACAAGTTAATTAGATTTATCCATAAAATGTATCAAAATTTTTGGATTTCTTTGTGGTGGAATATCGCCAGACGATCACAGTAATTTGAAAAGCACTATAATCCAAATGAACCATAAAATTACCTATGTAAATTAGTCATATTCTTTTTTCTATAAGAAAATGCAAAATTTTCATAACAACCATTTTCATACTAGTGTATGACCAAAAATTGGTTCTGGTTTGAATTAATGCCTTCAAAGATAGAAGGTAGTTTTTGAAGATAAATGCCAGGCCTTAAAGTTGGCAAAGAATTTATTGTATTTATTTCATAAGGTATTAAAAGTGCTCATAACTAAATTAAATAAAATAAGGTGAATAATATTTCATAAAAATTATAATATAATGCATATTTAAGTATTTATTGGCTATAATACGCACATGACTTGATCAATAATATTTTTATTTAATAGTAATTTTGAAATAAGGTCATTTCTACCATAACATCCAATAAGACAAACATGACAGAAATTCAATTGTTCAAATTGAATTTTTGAAATTGATTTAAAGCTGTTTGGTACCATTTTATTACAAAGTTTTTTCAAATGTTGTTGTAAAATTAATATCTTGTCAACTATAAAGATATAAATTCAATATTAATATATTAATAATTAGAATATTTTGTGCACACAATTGTATAAAATAAATCTTTTATATATACCAAGACCATTCAACCAGTATTTGTCAATTTATCTTTGCATAAGTCTAATAAGCGGTAAATCGATTCACTTAAGTCATAACATGAATTGACTGTTTCTTGGTCTATTTCTGTACCAATTTCAAAAGATTTGTCTATAAAAAATCATTTATGAGAAAGAAGGTGTATTGAGAAAAACATGTGATAATATTTTTATACCTTCATTTTCTGATGACTATTACTTGTTGAAGATTCTAGATTGTTAACTCTTTCATCTGCAAAAATCATTTAACGAGAAGAAAGGGTATTAAGAAAATCATTTGATCATATAAAATGTATTTAAATCTTTATAATATTTTTATTCTTTGATTTTTGCATAACCATTACTTGTTAAAGATTCTAGATTGTTGACTCTTTCATAATTTTCTAAATTATTGCTAATGCCATTCAATTTCAAATTGAGATCTTATAAATTAATTATAATAAAAATATTTCATTTCTTATCTAAGTCGATGTTTCATCCTTGATTATCCATGAAAATAAGTGGAAATATGCATTTACAGATGCGGAAAAAAGATTGAAAATACAGTTTGCTACTTTAAATTAGCATTTGGATTCTAATAATCCAGAGATTTGTTCAATATGATCCGGTAAGCAAAATCTAAAAATCATTCATGAATACCTATAAGAGATTACTTGTATCATTTGAGTATGGATCATCTCTGCGCATTCTCAAAAGAATGCAATACATTATTAGAGTTGATTAGAAAATACGCGTTGTACTGCTCATATGTGATTGTTACTATAATAAAGAACAATAAAAAATTATTGGAGTATTAAATGCAAGTCTGATTATATAGTGCAAGTAATATAAAGCGAGGGCGAAACAGCAAACATGTGAAATCAATTAAATGACTCATAATCGGTAGTGAAATTTTGGGGTATTTTACAAATGCATCATAAACTTGTTCAAAAAAAATGAAAAAAATAATTAAAAAAAAAGTAAAAAAATATAATTAAAAAAACGTAAAAAAAAATTTAAAACAAAAAGAATAAAAAAATAAATAAAAGAAGGGTTTGAAAATTCCACGCACCTGCGCGGTCGTGCACCCCCGTGATCGACCAATCAAAACCGATCACGTGAACACGTGATTAATCGCTCATAACTGGCCAATCAACAACAATTGCAAATTTTATAAAAAAATTTTAAGAATTAAAGATTTTTTTATTAAAAAAAAAAAACAAAAATACAATAATAAATCATACTACAACTAAAAAAAAAAAAAAAAGTGCCCGAACCCTAACCCGAACCCAAACCCTAACCCTACTCTAATCTTACTACAATGCAACAACCACGGCAAAACCACAAGCACTGACGACTTAAAGCAAGACAAAACCACTGAAAAACGTGCAAGACATCATCGAAGAAACGTGCAAGACAACCAAAACGTGCAAAATCACCACAGAAGAAACGTACAAGATAACTGAATAAATGTACAAGATTACTGCTGAAGAAATGTACAAGACCACCGCTGAAGAAACGTACAAGACCACCGCCGAAGAAACGTACAAGACCACCACCAAAGAAACGTGAAGACCACTATCGAAGAAACGTGAAAGACCACCATCAAAGAAACGTGAAAGAAAACCATCGAAGAAATGTTCAAGAAGACCATCACCAAAGAAACATGCAAGAGACCACTACCAAAAAAACGCGCAAGACCTTTAGAAGAAGGAAAAAACCAAAAAAAAAACAATAACAAAACGAAGAAACCCACCATATCCAACGTGACCAAAGAAAGACCACCACCAAAGAAACGTACAAGACCAACAACTGAAGAAACGTACAAGAGCACCAAAGAAATGTACAAGACCACTACGTGCAAGTCCACTGAGCAAACATGCAAGACAAGTGAAGAAGAAAAAAATGGGAGAGAAAAAAAAAATAAAATAAACAAACAAAAATGAAAGAAACCCACCATATCCAGTGCAAGACCACTACCGAAAAAACGTGCAAGACCAATACTGAAGAAACATGCAAGACCAACACCAAAGAAACGTACAAGACCAGCACTGAAAAAACGTGCAAGACAAGAGAAGAAAAAAGAAAAAACGAGAAAAAAAACAAACAAAAACGAAAGAAACCCACCCGAAAAAGCGTGCAAGACCACCCACCAAGAAGAAAATCTAATGGAGCGACACCTGCAACAACACTTGAGGCAACACCTGCGATGACACCAATGACGACACCAACGATTATACCAATGGTGACACCAACGACAACACCAGCGACAGTAGCTAAAAAAGAAAAGAAAAAAAAATTAGTAAACGAAAACGTAAAAAATCAAAACAAAAAAAAATAAATAATTATCTATTATAGATAATCTTATATTTATATACCAGTATAGGGGTGCATGATCACGCAGGTGCGTGGAAAAAGTTTTCCCATAAAAGAAAATATTTTTTAATCATTATTTTCTCAAGATTGTAGTAATTTTTCTTTATGATTTCTTGCCAACTTCGTTGGGGAAAGAAATGAGTTTTTGCGTTATGCTCTTCACAATATCAATATTATTGGTTCTTGTTACATACGTATGTATCATTAAGCTATAACCTGGTGATTAGGGTACGGGACGGGTCGGGTTTAACCTGAAATTTTGTGGGTCGGGCCAGGTTCAGACCCGGGTCGGGTTCAAATTATTGACCCGTTTTAAAATGGGTCGGGTTCAGGCTGGGCCTAATTAAGTATCGGGTCAGGTTTGGGCTATGTTCATTAACCCGTAAAGCCCGATCAAACCTGATATAATTTTAAAAAATCTTACCCGGAATTATAATTTGAGCAGAAATATAGTTGTTAGATGAAACCTTAAGTTCGTGCTGATGAAATGCGTAACCTAGGTTCATATGATGATAATACTGACAACTAATGAAACTGCAAAGCATGACGAAACTAATAAAGACGAAGATACAGATAAATGTTGTTGAACTCATTGAGGATATATGAATAAAAATAAACTCATAAAAACAAATTATAAAAAATTGCAGAAAATTTTATTTTATAATAAACAATTGAATTGTTTAAAGGGAGTTAGAAATGTGTATTCTAAGTTATATTGTACTATACTGGTACACGATATATTAGTTTTAGTGAGAAATTGCTTGATACTTACCCTAGTATTGCCCAGAAAAAATTTTGCGCCTTACATACAATTTTGGATGCTAATCTCTGGATAAATTATGAATAAGGTAACTGTGCAACATCATCGCGCAAAACCAGGAACGGGAAAGTATCTAATATCAATTAGTTTAAAATTTGATATTAGAATTATAATTAGTCAAATTGTTACCATATAATTTGGTCATATCGTCTGTAATTTCTAAAATACTTATTTTGAAAACTATTCCGTACTATTTGTATTGGATATTTTATACATTTTATGCACTTATTGTATGAATTTGATCACCAGTAAAAGGCAGAAAAAAAATGAATGTATGACCAGCACTGGCCTTTTATGCGCCTTGGAGGATAATCAGATTTACTATGAAGCTCCTATTTTTAACGTTAAAATAAATTGGTAGTTCGAAATAAATTAAGAACATAAATTATGTTTAAATGAAAAAATGATGTAAAAATGTACAGAACACTCGTGATGGTGGTAATTTATTATACCAGTAAGGTTAATTTTTGGGGCTTAGACAGCAATAAATAAATTTAAAAATGTTAAATCAGGGTTTTTTACTTTTTTAATTAAAATGATTATATAGTATACATACTTCTGTACTTATAGTACAGAACTCATTATATACATAGTTTTTAATTATATGTTTTTGGCAATTTTTTTTCACTGCTTCGGTTTGTACGGTTTTTTTTAAAGCTAGTCAACTTTATTTTTAATATTATACCATAATTGCAATTCAGGCCATTTGAAGATAATTTTTCAGTTAGCATCATCCCCAGCTGAAGTCTCCCCCACCTCCCCCGAAAACGAACAGCCAATCAAAATGCTGGATGACTTTCGCCAGTCACCTGATTTATATTAAGCAATGAAATTGCCAACCTTTGTTTATTTTATATGTTCGTTTCTTATGTTCGTTTCATATGTTCGTTTCATTTTACCCCCTTCTCCTCCCGAGAGTCCTGGAAAAGTGATGTTAACTGAAGAATCAACTTCAAAAGGGCTTATTTCAAAATTCTAGGACAATAGGAAAAATTGCCAATGAAAAAATGATAAGCATTTAATGCCTGTTGATACAGACAATTTATTTAATTCTGCGGTAACTTATCAATTCGATCATTAGTAGATATTGACGTTATTACTTATTTTTACTTGATATTGTATCCAGTTGTTACATAGTAAGTAAAAAACACTGATCCTTGATTGTCAGAATATAAACTCCGGAATTATGCCTTTCATATTAAAAGGATTGCAGCATGCAATAAATTATTGGATGCATTCCAGCCCAAAAAGTTGGATATTCAAATTTTATTAAATATACATCAGTGCGACTAATGTATATTGAAGATGCATAGCATATATTAATGCATTTGATGTATAATTGAAAGTGTTCAGGCGAGGTATCGTGTTTTGAATGAGGTTTAGAGATCCGGGTGAGGTTACGAGTTTCGGATAAGGTTTCAGAAGCTATAATCTGAAACCAGAAACTTTCAGATGGCATAAAAGGGTTTCGGCGCCAACTTTGACACAATCAAATTCTTTACAACACGACAAATATGTAACTTATATTCTTATAAAAGATACCAAATCAAATATGTTACAAAATAATGAATCTACAACTTGTAATGTTGCAAAAAAATATTTAAAGAAATAGGAAACCAGAAATTAGAAATCATTGATTTCTTTTTTTTTGTTTTTTGATCTGCAAATCTCAAAACTTTGCAAACCAAATAAATAAAAATTCAAAAAAATCGAATTCATATATTTAAATAGTCGCAAAAAACTCAGTTTGAATGCAAAATAATAGATGTTTAATGCTATATCAATGCAAGATTTTGCGAACACGCTATTCTATATGGCAGTAAACCATACGCCCTGTTATGCAAGCATAATTATGTTACTGGTATAAGTCAGATAAAAAGAAAGCATAAAAAGAAAGCACTATTAAAGCACTAAGAGGAAATTTTAGAAAATTCGAGGATAAAATACTATCAAATTAATCGAATTGAGAACTCAAGTTGAGTGTATGAGACTGAATAAATTTAGTGATGGATTTGGGCTTGGCATTTAAAGAATAACTTGAAGCAGTTCAGTTTTTAAATTGATATGCGATTGAGATGAGCAATGCATAAAAGCTTAAAGTAATATAACTCTACGCGATTATTAAATAATCAGGTCGAGTTGGGTCGGGTCGGGTTTTATATCTGACCTGGCCCACCCGTCATGAAAATTTTTTATCGGGTCGTGCCCGGGTCAGGTTTTAAACGGGCCCAGGTCGGGTTTAAATGAACCCGAACTGACCCAGGCTGTCCCGTACCCTACTGGTGATCTTGTGAAATTTAGATTTCTGATACTGTATTGATAGGCTAGAAATAGAAAATATTGTTAATAGTAAAAAAAATGGACAGTTCTACGCAAGGCACATGATTTGGTAAGATAATCAAGATAAGAATACAAGAAGAATGGACTTTTTTAGAGTAAAAAAGGTCTTATTCATGTTAATTAAACTAGAATTAAATGATCCTTTATTAACTTATTTTTTTGTTCTTTTATAACTTTTTTGCAAAAACTTTTGATTATGTTTCATCTAATTTATTCTAACATGAATTTAAAAGAACACCAAAGAACTTAATATTTCCATTTTATTTGAGTTTATTCATACTAATTTTTATTTGATTTCTTTTTAGCATAAATTCGAACAAAGGTTTCTTATTACATTACTTGATTTTTTTTAATTATATTATTCTGATATTAGAAGCATGGGAACAAGATCACCTGCTAGGTTCCTTACTCGAGTCACGGCATCAACATGCATGATTGTGGAATCCAAACAGGCATTTGTGGGCTAATTTTTCCTACTATATAACAAAGAAAAACGTCCATAATTTCTGTATATTAATAAAAATCTATTTAAAATAATTTTTATTGTCCCAGATTTGGTATTTATCTTGAGTAGCTTTGTATTACATCTATACATCTAAACAAGAACAGGTTAAAAAATCTAAAAAAGAGCAACAGATGTTTATCTGACATGATGTGCTATATGTAAAGATGAAATAATACTGATACATATTCAGTATATCTATAACAAGATGGCAACCCCAAATTTATATGGCGAAAGAAGTTATCTACCCTTAATTTGAGAATGTTCGCACTATAGATGCTTGATGAAATTATTTCGCCTAATGAAACCAAAATTTCATCATAGTTTTGTCACTGACGAAATGACGAAACTATTATGTTTCATTAGGTCACGTAAGTTTCGTTAGGCATCATTAGTTTGCACTCATATGTGAATGCCTTTTGTGTATAGTAGCATAATCATTCAATATTGCAACTGGCTGGTTTTCATGTTCAGTACATAATAGTGACCAGGTTATATTATATTTTTGTTAAATGACCAAGGTCATGGGTCATATGAGGACCCCGAAGGACTCTGATACAACTTAGATCTGAGTTTGTATAATATCGCCAAATAGGCGTATAAAATAGGCCAAAATTTAAAAAATTTACTATATAAAAATGCAATGTTTGATGAATTTCTATGCAAAATTTCCTTTTTTAGTAATCACTGAGTTATATCAGAGTCCTTCGGGGTCCTGTCATATGACCATTGGTTATAAGTCATAAAGTCATAAATTTTTACTACTTTAAAAAATTTGTTAGCCAATCAGAATTTAAGATTGTATGTAAATATAAAAAATTAAGAGTTTTACTAAAACACATCTATGGTATTTTACACAATATTACACAAAACTATTAGAATAGCCATTCAAAATTTAAGATCAGGTATAACAAAAAATTTCAGTTTTTTGTTTATTTTTTTAAAAAAACATTCATATCTCTAAATTTGGCTTATGAAACCACTTTGGAGCTCTAATAAAAAAACTCCTTGCTAAATTTTGTATATACTAATGCCCTGATAAAATTCTGAGCCTTACCCTAATCCTAAAGTAATTAAAATTTATTTTTTGTTTTGTAAAAATTTATTTTTTGTTTTTGTTATACAGATTTGCAAATCTAATTTACCTATAGTGGTAAAATACCATAAGTGTGTTTTATAATAATTGAAAAAAATTAAAATAATCCAAAAACAAATATTATAAAATGCACTTATGGTGTTTTACCACCATAGGTAAATTAGATTTGCAAATCTGTGTAACAAAAACAAAAAAATAAATTTTTATAAAGCAAAAAATAAATTTTTATTACTTTAGGAGGCCTGGGATTTTATCTGGGCATTAGTATATACAAAATTTAGTAAGGAATTTTTTTTATTAAAGCCCCAAAGGTGGTTTCATAAGCAAGATTTTGAGATATGAACGTTTTTTTAAAAAAATAAAAAAAACCAAAATTTTATGCTACACCTTCTCTTAATTTTTATTGGCTATTCTAATAGTCTTGTGTAACATGGTGTAAAACACCATAGGTGCGTTTTAGTAAAACTCACCCAAAAATCGTTTATAAATCAACATTTTATCTATAAAACTGCTTCTACACACTAACAAAAAGTTTTCTTGTAAAATTTTAGTATTATTAAAGCTATTGTTGTTGTTTTTTTTTAGCTATCTTATTACGAAATCTAATTTTAAGCTAATAGTGAAATTTTTTTGATAAAATTTTTTAAAATCAACTTGTTAATTTGGGCCAATTTTATAATACTGGCCTAAATTAAATTTAGACTATAAGATCATAAGATCATATACTCTGCTTATATGACCGATCATATATCATAAGTCATGTAAGTCATATAGGTCATATGGTGTCATTTGCCAACACTAGTGCATATGGTATAATAACATATGTGAATAAATTGTTAGACTGATCAATTTACAACCAGCATTATGGTTTTTGAGTTATTTGTAAATTTAACAAGTAGGCAATTCCAAGTCTTTCTTTATTTTTGCATTTTTATTTTTGTCTTTTTATTTTACGTATTAGAGTTACAGTATACTCATGATTAATTTATTAATAATATATCTATTTGTAATAATAATTATAATTAGGTGCAGGCGAAGCTCTGTAACTTGTCGTAACATAAAAGTTACCTGCACCTCTAATCATAATGTTTGATTAGTAAAATCATTACCTATAACCAGGCATTAGTTTGAAAGCGCCCCAAAACATCTATTATTATCTATGTAAAAAGGTTAGGTATCTTTTGGGGTTATACATGTTGGATATTCTGTAGACCTTTTATAAATACTCACAGTTATAATTCATTAAATTTTAGAATTCTAAAATTTTATTATTGACTATAAACAATAAACAATAAATCACAACAGTCTGATGCCAGATAATATACTAAATTGAAATAAACTGTCATTTTATTTCACACATTCCATAATTATTCGAATAATATCACACAACAACGAAAACAATATCGACAATTACACATTCGCTATGAGGTTAATCAGAATCTTTATGAAGATTACAATGGTGTGACTCATGAAATAAGTTAGTTATATTTTAATTTTATATATTTTATATATAATTCTGCATTAAATATGTATTACAAAGCTAGGTTCGCCTCAGGAAAATAATAATAAAGGTATCTATTTTTTAATAGAAAATTTTACATATATGATAATCAAAAGTTCTATCATGCACACGTTTTTTTTCATATGAATCTTCTGTATAAATTAAATTGGTTTAATTTATTTATTAATTTATTTTTTAGCTATTAGTAATACAAGAAATTAATGTTGCGGGCGAAGCCCAAATATTTTGCCAAATCTGAATCCGAAATAGGGACAATATTACTTTCGCCGATTATACAAATTTCCAAAATTTCCAAAATTTCCGGAAATGTACGATAAAATCCATAATTGCTCATATTTTAGGCTTAATCTGATATTGTATACATATTTAGTAATAACTTTTTTTAAAACCTAATTAAAAAACTCTTGCGTTATCTATAGTTTTTTTTTTTTTTTGCCGTTACATATAAGCCCGTTTTATTACTGGAAGTGAACCTGAACATTGAAAACACGAGTGCTATTAAGGGAACACCTGTCATCGGACGTAATCTCTAATAAATTTTTCATTGGCAGCATTCATATCCAGTTTATGCAGAAAAACATTCTTAAAAAGTAATAATAAGCATGTCTTTCCAATAGAAGCTTCCAATACATGAAAATCATACACATTAAAATGTTAATCGATTCGATTATTGTAGTTTGATATCATCAAAGAAATCAGCTTATGCATAATCATCAATCACTCTGTAGCAAATTTGAAATTTCTATCATATGATTAGTATAGAGATGCATAAGTAAAAAAACTAGTAATAACAAGTTTAACAAGAACAAGTTTAACCGGTAAAGCGTAATCATTAATCTTTGGATCTGGAATATGTTTAATCGCACTGTTAATTTGGAGACTTTGAGCCAGATATAAATAATAAAAGGCTCCAAGGTTTACTTTTTATTTAAACTCTGAAATCGGTTATTATTTATTTACTTTGCTTCAAAATTTCTAATATATAAAGAATTGAATTTTTCAAAAGATGCATGATCTAATCAAAATTACTTAACCCCATAACCCACGGCATGATTTGTAAAAACCAGAAAAACCCAAAACAATACTGTAGTTAATGACCGTTGCAAAGCTGGGATCTGAAATTAATAATATGAACAATGGATTTTAAGAATAGTTCAGGTTTAATTTCAAGAAAAAGGAGCTTAAGGATTTTTATGTGAAAGAAATAAGTTAGTATGTATGTATGTGTTGCTTTTTTTGTCTCTTTTAATTTTTTTTTTTTAAAAACAAACAAAACGAATTTAAAGTAACTAACGAATGCTAAAAAAAATTTCAGGTTCAAGCAAAGAAAATTATTTCTTAACCCCATAACCCCACGCTATGATTTGTTCATATTATTAATTTCAGATCCCAGCTTTGCAAGGTCAATTTATCTACAGTATCATTTTGGGTTTTTCTGGTTTTTACAAATGGATTTTAAGAAAATTCAGGTTTAATTTCAAGAAAACGGAGCTTTAGAATTTCTATATGAAGAAATAAGTTAGTATGTACGTATTTGTTGCTTTTTTTGTCTCTTTTATTTTTTTTTTAAAAACAAACAAACCGAATTTAAAATAACTAACGAATGCTAAAAAAATTTCAGGTTCAAGCAAAAAAAATTATTGTTTAACCCCATAACCCCATGGCATGATTTGTTCATCAATTTATATACAATATCGTTTTGGGGTTTTCTGGTTTTTACCAATGGATTTTAAAAAGATTTCAAGTTTAATTGCAAGAAAAAGGTGCTTAGGGATTTCTATGTGAAAGAAATAAGTCAATATATATGTATGTGTATTGCTTTTTTTGTCTCTTATTTTTTTTTTTAAAACAAACAAAATGAATTTAAAATAACCAACGAATGCTAAAAAAAAATTCAGGTTCAAGCAAATAAAATTATTGCTTAACCCCATAACCCTACGACATGATTTGTAAAAACCAGAACAACCCAAAACGATACTGTAGATAAATTGACTATTGCAAAGCTAGGATCTGAAATTAATCATATGAAAAATGGATTTTAAGAAGATTTCAGATTTAATTTCAGAAAAAGGAGCTTAGAGATTTTATGTGAAAGAAATAAGTTAGTATGTACGTATGTGTGTTGCTTTTTTTGTTCTTTTATTTTTTTTTTAAAAAAACAAACAAACTGAATTTAAAGTAATAACAAATGCTAAAAAAAATTTTAGGTTCGAATGATGACAATTTTTTTTCTAAAAAAAAAAGAATCAAAAACCTGTTAATTAAATATGCATGTATTATATATTGCTTTTAATATATTAAAGTTTTTTTTGTTAATATATACTTCTTTTTGTTGATATATTAAGAAGTTTATCATGAAGAGATTAAATTTATCATAAACTGATTAAATATTGATTAAATATCTTATAAATAGCAATAGCTAAAAATTTATTTAACTGTGTTTTTTGAAATTCAAAACTGCAATATGGCTGAAATCTCTAATACTTTCTCTATTAATTCAATTGATACGTCTATGCAAAAATCTAGTGGTAAACCAAAGTCAATTGTGTGGGGAACACACATTAAGCAGGGAAATGAAATTTTTAAAGGTCATTGAAGTGCAACATGTAATTATTGTAATGAGTATTGGTACAAAGGCTCCCCTGCTGCCCTTGAAAATCATTTAGGTAATTTATGTGATAAAGCCCCACCAGATGTTTGTAGTTTATTTTTAGATCGATTAGCAACAAGAGAACTTGAAGCATCAACATCAAAAAAACGAAAACTTAATGTTCAATCACAACTTTCTGACTTTATTGAAAGTACTAAGTTAACACCAGATCGTGTTAAAGATATAAATAGAGCATTAGTAAAGGCATTTATTGTTTGTGGAGTCCCCTTTCATATTATTGAGAATCTATTTTTTCTAGAATTATTAAAAACTTTATGTTCAGCATATGAACCACCATCTAGAGATGTTTTTTCTGGTCGCTATTTGGCCAAAGAAACAGCATTTGTCAACCAAGCAATGATTAAACAATTGAATGAATCAAAAAATCTGACTATCAGTAAATTATTTTAGTTATACTAATTAATAAAACTGATCGATCATATGCATTAATGAGATCATATGCAGCTCTTATTTAGTATTGCGTTTTTTTATTATATTTTATTATTTAGCATGTGATTGCTAGAGTAATCCTTCTAATGAGTCAATTTGGAACTTCGTAATCTATACGCCAGACCACTGTCAATATTTGTGGAGTCTTCAAAATCTGTCAAATGAAAGGCATACACAAGAACTTTTGGCAGAAGAAATTACTAATATTTTAGAAAAAATTGGCCCAGAAAAATTCTCTGCTATTGTAACAGACCCGGGTGCTAATATTAGAGCTGCACGTCGTATTATTGCAGAACAAT
This sequence comes from Gigaspora rosea, assembly GCA_003550325.1. NCBI lineage: Eukaryota > Fungi > Glomeromycota > Glomeromycetes > Diversisporales > Gigasporaceae > Gigaspora > Gigaspora rosea. Next base: position 34,074 of record QKWP01001169.1, on the reverse strand, counting down.
ATCCAAATATTTTAAACGTCTGATGTATTTCCCATGCTATAAATCTTATTTCAAAAGATATTAGCAAAATACCATTTGCAGATCGTATGCTTAAACGATGCAAAGTTTTGGTTAGTTATTTTAAAAAAAGTTATCTTGCAGGTAATTAAACATAGTACTTAATATGCTGCTAGTATTTTAAGGTCCATAGATTAAAATTAAAAAAGTTTTATTTATTAATACAATTATAGGAAGTACACTTAAAATTTTAGCTGAAGAAAACTTAATTGAAGGGGGTGGTCTTAAGGGTAGGGTATTTTTTTGGCTTGTGTAATGCATAAATTTGCAAATCCCTGTTTCTGATTGGCCAAACTGGCGGTTTGGCCATTCAGGAGCAAGGGATCTGCAAATTTATGCGTTATACAAGCCAAAAAAATACCCTACCCTTAAACAATAAATAGATACTCGTTGGCATACTATGTATGATTGTGTATTCTCTGTTATAAGGCATAAAGTGCCATTAGAAACAGTTAAGTTATTTTTATAAATTGGTTTCAATATAAATAATAAAGCTGTACATAATAATTTATTTATTTATTTAATTTATAGATTCATAATAATAATCCAGATATTGTAAATACCTCAGTACAAGCAATATTACGTACAAGAGCATTTTTTGATAATTTAAATGCCTTGGCATTTGTTCTTTATCCAATTAAAATAGCTATATTAACTCTTGAATCACAAGATTGTTCATTAGCTGATTGCTTTATTGGTCTAGCTCGTTTGGGAGCAGCAATTAGAAGACTTCCAGAAAATGATTATCATAATTTTCGCCAACAAGCAATTGCAATATATAATAGAAGATTTGCTGAAATTGATGATGATACATATATTTTATGCTTTTTTTTACATCCTGGGTACACTGGTAAGTAATTGTTATTTTATTTATTATTTTGTTTATAATTTTAATCTATTTTATTAATTTTTATTAATTTTTATTAATTTAGATATAGTATGGGCACGAGGAACATTTCGAAGTATTCTTCTTGCAGCAGACAACTTTTATGAAAAAATGGGCAAAAAACAAAAAGAAAGAAAAATGTTAATGTCACAAATGAGAAGTTATCTATACCGTACTGCACCATTTGATGTATCTTTTGATAATAATGAATCTTCAACAATGTAGTGGACTTCTCTTGAAGACAACTTTTTAAAAAATGAGGATCATATTTGCCAATTAGCTAATAAACTGTTCTCTGTAACACCACATGCTGCTGGATGCAAAAGAATTTGGTCAACATTGGGATGGTATTATGGCAAACGTCGTACACAGTTTTCCTTGGGTAAAATTGAAAATATACAGAAGCTTTCTGCTTTTTATCTTGCAAATTCGAAAAAAGAACTACCATACTTTTTTGCTAACAATGGTGCTGAAGATTTATATGAAGTATTATCTAATATGAATTCTAGTAACGATGATGATTATGATAAACAACAACCTGCTAGTGAAGAAGAACAAAATGTGGAGTTTCCGGAAGAAGAAGCACTTAAAATTGAGGAATTGTTGAATCTTGACGCAGCTGATTTTACAAATGACTTAGATGAAATAGTTTTTGATACTAGCTTTGAGTTTTCTAAAGTGGAAAATGTTAATGTTCAAATTAATGATGCTGAGGGCAATATTGACGAAGAAAATTGGGATCCTGAAAAGGAAGCTGATATAATGTTAGATTAGTTGGTATACAATATGTATAACCAATAAACGTAGTGTTATAGAATGATAGTTTATTATATTACCTTATTATTTTATTATTTTATTTTTATTATTATATTTTTTTTTTATATTGTATTATATTATTATCTTGAGAAGTTAGAATAGTTGATACTGCTTATAACGATTATCACGCTTATAACGCTTATAACGATTATTACGCTTATAACGCTTATAACGATTATCACGCTTATAACGCTTATAACGATTATCACGCTTATAACGCTTATAACGATTATCACGCTTATAACGCTTATGACGCTTATAACGCTTATGATGCTTATAACGCTTATGTTGCTTTTGTAGATTATAGTGTTTATCATTGTAAATTAACGCTTATAATGCTTATTCTAAAATGTATTTAAAGACACAGAATGTCCCTTAGTCAAACTAGACCAAGACACCTACTTCTCTTATATTTATTATACATCTTGTACCGGGATTTCTTAGGAACAGAAACCTAAGGATAACCCTATCTTATATTATTAATAAAGAAACTATTTATCTTAATAACACCAAGTTTATTATCAAGTAATAGTAAAATCGATAATTCCGCATTGAATACTCTCACGAACTGCCCTTAGAGAAGAGTATAATTTCTTACAGACTAAGAAATTATACCTACCTCTTGGACACCGCTATAAACTGATAAAGGATCTCTGTAGCCGTGTCGTTGTTATAGTAAGGAGTTAAAGAAGGCCTCCCTACTGTAACAGTAGTTCAATAGATATAAATTTTTTTGATTCTTTTTTTGATTCAAAATAATAAAAATTAAGCGTCTCACGCACATTAGCTAACTAACCATAAAATTTTGATCGATCTGAAAAAAGATCAGTTCTTGAAAGGCCAAATATGGGTTGGCCTTTAACCATATTAGTGTAGTTATGTAATTTACTTAATTTACTATTGCTAACAAGGTAAAGCGTCGTGCTAATCCTGTGAGCCTTGTGTTAGTTATTACGTAAGATACGATAAATTAGGATAATTATGAATATGCACGTATATATGACATAAATAATAATTACATGAACGGTGAAATCTGCACAGAGGTATAATTTTTTCGGGTTAGCGTCAATAATTAAATATTTATGCGTGCGTTACAAGTTAAGAAATTACATGTGAGAAACAATTGTTCTTTTTAAAGTAATAAACTGATTTTTTTTATACGTAAGGTAAAGGGGAAAAAGCTTTTGAAATATATTTTTATTAATGTGCACTGAGTCTATGTATTGTATGTATATGTTTTTATCATGCATCATTCTGTAAATTAGGCCGTTGAAAGTTAATTAGTTGTTTAACGTAACCCCCTCTCAAATTTCTGCCTCCAAAATGAACATATATGTTTTGGGCCAATCAAAATTCAGTTGAGCAGTAGATTCGTTCTTGAGCTCTAGCTAAGCTCTACCAGAGCTCCTAAGAGCAGGAGTCTATATAAAACGTAATCAATTTCATGATAAGATAAGTAACCTTTTTTAGCCATCATAAATGGCCATCAAATAAGGGCAAAATAGGAGTAAAAAACGCAAATTCAGAAATTTTGCATTTCACAATTATGAATGAGTTTTTCTAGTGTGTTAATACATATATTTGAATTCATAAAAAATCGATTTTTATATATTTTTATTTATATTATGAAAATACATACTTATTTAATAATGCGCATTTTGCATAATAATCCATTCCCACAATTATTCAATTTCTGGTCTTGATACTGGTCCAGACCAGTTTTTGATTTCGATATAATAAATTCAATAAATTGAATAATATAAAATATTGTACACAAATACTAGGGTCAACCAATTAAATCAAAACTATGTTAGTGATTTATTTAATTATATGTAATAATGCAATAATTAAATGGATTTTATTTATGTAACGTGAAAACTCTGCAATATAGTTTGCGCTCACATAGTTTTGATTTACTTAGTTATCACCCTAATAAGTACGTTTAAATTTGGTTTAATTAGATTTTTAAATAATTAAGGGCCTTTTTGAAACTTAAAACATTAAGGAGACTGCTGTCTAATGTGTCGGGTGTTTACAGTATAAGTCTTGAAATGTATCCGGTATACATTTTTTTGTTCAACTTCAAACTTTAGTTCTCAAATTATCATGAGTACTGGTCAGCATATATATCAGATTTTATCAGAAGTATCATAAATATAGGATCTTATTGGATTATATCAGATTTTCATCCTAAATTCAGAATTTGGAATTTTTATTTCGGAACACTTTGCTAAATCTGAAATATTATGGAATCAAAAAACAATTTCGCCCGCAACATTACAAGAAATGTGGAAAGTGAAACTGATGCAGTTGCAACAAATGTACACCAAAGAAAAAAACGAAACTGAGAATAATTATATTATTGCTATGCGATTGCAAGAAATGTATAATAAGGAAAGAACCAACATTAGCAAAGAATATGAAAGTGAATTAAATAATTTACAAAATGAATTAAATTGATACTTTCTAACTTGAGTTATCCAATGTAATTTTTAGATTTGACATCTCACATGAATAACATTTCATTTGAGAAACTCCTAAAAGAATTTTAAACAAATTTATTGATAAAAAATTTGGAGAAAGAGAGCTTTACAACAAAAATTTTTTCCAAAGCAATTCTAATGATTTGATAATGAAGTTTCTCCTCCTCTTTACTACCCATCTCAAAAAGGCAGCACGTAATGATCAAGGACATCAATATATTTTGTCATTTAATACCAATTACATCCATCAGTACATTAGCACTATCTGAGCAATTTCTATAGCAATATTCGCAGCAATATTCGCAGTAATTTCCGCATCAGTTCCTACAACAATTTTCACAGTATCAACAACAGACCTCCTAATTACCAATAAATGTTTTCATGAAATTCAAAATCAAAAAAATAATATTCAATCTGATTATGATACATATAATAATCAAAACCAGAAAAATAATAACCAATCTTATTATGATATATATAATACTAACTTTTCTCAAAAACCTAATCGAAGTAAAACAAATTAGTCTAATTGAGAGCCAGATGTCTTCAAAATTCTATTGTTAGGTGGAACTGCCTACCATTATCAATACGATGACAAATAATTTTTTAGGTGGTACTCTTGATAAATTATTCTAACAATATTTTATAAAGTTACCGAACATGGTAATATAATTTAAGTATTATTAAAATTATTTCTATATTTTTATTCAAATCTATTAATTTTATTTCAATTTTTTGTATTAATTTATTTTAGAACCAAAAATTGATGATGTAACCAAGAGTCAAACTACAAAATGTCATACCTATACTTTTGCTTATCCTGATCTATCCTGATAATCCTGCCTGTAAATTTATCCTCATTGAAATTTCTGGACTGAACGATACAAGTGACATTAAGCAAAATGACAAGAATTTTCAAGAGATTATAAATACTGAAATCTGTCGGTTCTTTGTCACTATTAGGTGATTAAATATTTTTAAATTCTCTTTCTGGTATGACAGAAAATTGCACAAACTTAAGTCAAAATTCATTTGAGAACGCAAGTTTACTTTATTAAAGTAGAGCAAATGTATTTGTTTTTTTTTTTTTGATAACAGCACAAATTAATTTGCTATCCCGTGAATTCGTAGTGCTCGGGTGTACTTAGACTTGTCACCAATCAAAGTGTTTAGAGACTCTGGCCATTGGGGTAAAATTTTATGTACTTATGTACGTACTGGGTTAGTAAATTAACTAAATAATCAAAACTATGTCAGGGTATTAGTAATTTACTATGATCAGATTTTATAGCGAAATTAAAAATGATTAACTAAAATATCATTTTACTTCAATTTATTATAAAGGAAGTACAAAATTCTAAAAGATTCCTCTGAGTATTGCGCTTCTTTTTCTAATTTTTTTTGAGTAAAATCTCTTAATAAGAATTATCTCTGAAAGTCATGCTCAATTTTTCACAAAAGCATTAGTAATTTATTTTGGTTATACTTATTGTACAAAGTTTTTTAATAATTTATTTATTCTATTAGTTGAACATCTAAAATTTACATATTAACATAAAATATTCGACCGTAACTTTGTTTTTTTTGGCACTTTGCAGACATTTTGTAAAATCTCCAAGCAATTTCTTGTCTTTTTAATGAGTTAAATCAGTTTTAACCCTGATATTTTTAATAATAAATTAATATTACCATTATATTGTTTCCATTCGTGTAGCATAAAAAATCTGCAATATATTAAATTCTATAGTTGTCTTACTTGACTTAGTTGATTTACTAAATTAATATTACCATTATATTGTGTATCATAAAAAATCTGCAATATATTAAATACTATATATGGAATTAATAATCTTTACAAAAAATTCTTCAAACCAAATATATTTTTAAATTTTAAGATTATATAAATATAAATTTACCTGACGTAAAGTATTGATAAGCTTATGTAATCGACAGGTATTAGGTTGTATTATTTGAAGATATGACTTGATTTGCGTATCTTGTGATCATATATTAATCAATTTATCAAGTAGAGAAAATATTAGGGTTAATGGTGCTAATATGATGACAAAAAATATATATTAATAAGTCTATTTTAAAATATTTCAAGAAAAAAACTTTGAATTCAATATACATTACTTTTAAGTTCGTGACTTATGCTTTGGAAAAACATGTCTTTCTGGTAATTCAAGTCAGCTAATATTTTTGCACGTCTCTTTTCTTCTATTAACATTCTACGGATCAAAATTCTATTCACATAATTTAAAATTGACTAATAATTATAATTTGTTTATTATTAATTAAAGAAAAATTAAATCTTTAAATATTTTATAAATGCGTACTATATAAAATTCTATATACTCATCATTAAGTTTGTGAAGTAGATTAATGCCACAAATCAATACAGCTTATAAATTTCGGTTACAAATGTAAGTTTTATTCGTAAGAGAATTGCTTGAGAATTGTCTTTTAAAAGAACGTGAATGGGTTTTTCTTCTTTTATTACAAGATTAATGGGCCAACAATTACATTTTAAGAATAAATAAGTAGATGTTGCATATTTTACTTCTATATAAGTATCATAATCCTGATCAAAGGTTTTAATTAAATCAATAATTTCATGTGTTTTTGGGAAATAATCTGGAATATGTCTTTTTAATTTTTCATGAATAAACTCTTCTTAACAAACTTTATCAAATGTTGTAGCTACTAAACGAGCAACCAGTTATTTAATTCTTTTTTTTAATTTTTTTTTTTTTTTATTATTTTAATTTATTTTTTTTGTATTTTTTTTTTTTTTTTTTATTTTTTTTTTTTTTTTTTGTTTGTTATTTTTTATGTTTTTTTTTTTTTAAAAATTTTTGTTTTTTTATTAATTTTTTTTTATTTTTTTTTTTTTTTTTTTTTTTTTTATCTTTTATTTTTTTTTTAATTTTTTTTTTTTTTTTTTATTTTTCTTTTTTTTAAATTTTTTTTTTTTTTTTTTTTTTTTTTTCCTTTTTTTCCCAGACAGTACTATCTATTTTATAAATTGGATTAAATGAGAAGTCATTGTACATTTCTTCTTTAGGTCGTTTGAAGTTAATTTTTTGGTTAACATCACTCCCCAGCTGAAGTCTCCTCCCACCTCCCCCCGAAAATGAACAGCCAATCCTGGATGACTCTGACTAGTCACCTGATTTATATCAACCAATGAAATTGGCCAATTTTTGTTCATTTTTATATGTTTGTTTCATATGTTCGTTTCATTTTATCCCCATCCCCCCTCCTATGAGTCCTGGAAAAGGATGTTAACCAAAAATCAACTTTAAACGGCCTTATAGCCATCACAGAATGTTTCTATATATAAATCATGGCCACATAAGCCTTTTCTTGATTCTCTTATACTGCACAAAAAATTTTTTAAGCAAGTTTAAATATTATATCAATTTGATTCAATAAATAATTTGATTATCATGTGGCGAAAAACTTTGGGTATATTTTACTCTATATGATTTGTTAATGCCATTTTTTGTAAATCAAAATATTTTACTATATAAAAAATTTTTGTTATTAATTTTGTTATTTATCAATTGTGGTCAAAAATATTTTATATAAAAATTTTTTTTTATTAATGTTATTACAACTTTAAAAAAAAATTTTTAATTATATAGTACATAAAAAAATAAAAAAATTTGAATACAAAAAATAAAATTTTGATTCAAATTTGATTTTTTTTTTGTTTAACACAACCCCACCTACTATTTTTTCTATTTTTAAAAAATAATCAAAAAATATTTCAAGAAACTTAAGTGAACCCCAACCCACCCAACCCACCAGTACTAGTCATAGCACGGTTCCTGGCTTCGAGAGGGGCCGTCTTGATAATAATACTTTTTTAAGTATTTTATCAAAAGGTTTAACCCAAGTTTTGTTGTAAGAGCTTGAGAAAGTCCATACCCCGTATTTTATATTCAAAAAAAATCAACAAAATTATGGATTTAGAAAAAAAAAGTGACCCCATGTTTATTGTCTTTTTTCATCAGCATGATTTTTGAACACGCAATTGTGATGTAATCGACACGTTTTATTGGTTAATCATACAAATTTTTTTTATAGTCAGCGGGTCAGTGAGGGACTTATGATTTCTGGAATCGACATTACACAAATATTTATACAGCTTAGTACTGTAAACCCAGAATTTTTCGGGTCCTTAAAAAAAATAATAATTCAATCGATACAACACTTAAAGAACTTCCTAGCAAGCATCTCTTTGCTGAATCATGGTAAATTACGCCGAATCACGGACGACATACTAAGAGTTGAAGCATTGTCTACTGTATAACAGAAGGTAATAAAAATGTATTGCTTAATTTATAAACTTTAATGTCGTTTTTTAGTTTTTTTTCATCTTTTTCTTTTGTTGTCCAAATAATTAACTTGTTTATTTCATATATAAATTTATGTAGATTGTTTTCGAAAATTATATGTATTCTTTATATAAGATGTTTGATTCATTTCATATATGCGATAGTATAGTTTTGTTAATTATAGAGGAAGTATAAAAAATGGGAACAAAGGGCGTGTACTTGTTATAAGTGTTTATAAGCTATATTTTAACCGGAAGAATAGTTTTATTCTCATAGGACGACATTCTTCTGCCAGATAACTTATTTATGCACTTTAAAGTACTTTTTGAGAATGTAACTTTTACTAACAAAAAATCGCTGTGAAAGACATTTCTAGCCCTAAGCGAACATTAATATTTGCTGTTAAAATAATCCAAGATTTGAAAAACCTCACTTATAATACTACGATGCCTATTACTGGACCATGCGCAATCATTACATGCAAAAAAGAGTCATCAACTCGTTGGAAAAGAGTATTATTAACAAAGGACAAGCTAACAATACCTTGCCTTCTTATCTTCAAATAGGTGATACAATTTGCTTAACTTGTTACAATACGGTTGTGGTGAATAGCTCAACTCCGTCTCAGCAAACTCAAACTGATTTACAAACTCAAGTACTATAGATCTAACTGAAACTAGTGTGACTAACAGTACTACTAATCTCTCTTTTTCTGATTTAGGTACATCTCGTACAATTCAGCGGCGTAAATCAATTATATCTGAAGAGCATGGTGAAGCCGTTAATTGTGCACTTGCTAAATGCAGAGAATGCTATGATATTTAATATCGACGATTACCATAGTATTCATATGGAATGAGCACCAGATACTACTACTACATCAACTGCTGCACACCTGGTGACGATTTTAATGAATCCTATTACAACTCAACGTGTGATTCCGAAGTTGAATATTCATAATCATCTGTTAGTTGATACTGAATTAATTAAAACAAATATTTAAAGCAGATTTATGAGGCTTTATGGTCTTTCACATAATCGTGGCTGGGGATTTCATACAATTGATGACGATACAAGATTAGAAGAATTGACCGTACACAGCTACGATATTAAGCTAAAAGAAAAACGAAGTTCTCGTTCAATGAAGGATACTATTTTTATTGACTTGCAAAAGAATACCTTCATACTATGGATGCATATATCAAAGCCATTAATGCGGTCAAGAATGTTCCATTGATGCAGCAGTACATTTAGGAGGGGTATACGTTTCTTGTTGTCGCAGATTGGCCTGGGCAGATTCATCTGCGAACGACAATTTCACGGTTTATATGTCATCAAAATTTATCAAATATTACTGATCAAATATTGTCTTTTCTTCCTATCATAGGTCCTCTTCATATCTCACTAAACAGCCGAGAATTGGTGTTCCTTCAGTATCGGCCATTTTTTCAGCCATGTACAAAGATATCTTTGGAGAACAAAAATCTCTTGCGCAAACTCCCAAGCCATGGCATATAAATTTGCTTCTGGAAATATCTCGGTCCTTTGTGCAAAGATGTCAATTATCTTGCACTTAAAGATCTACTTGATAATACATCCCTTTAGTTCTTGATATATACGCTGTGTTTTTCCAATCTGGTGATTTTGATACTTACTTCGAATCTTGCTTTCGTGTTTGGACAATTTTTTTAAAATTTAGTCGCAAGAATTATGCGAAAGCGCCGTTAATGTTTCTTTCAATATTTTCTACTGGGAGCTGAATAATTACCCAATTTTGGATGATATTAAAGCAGAACTTTCAAAGTTTTCAAATTCAACTGTAGAAATATTTCACAGTTTTCTACGCAGAAGCATACAGAATAACAAGAAATAATTAAATACGGATGCTGTATAATCACTTGCATCTAAACGATAATGGGTTTATGGAAAACTTTGCATATACATCGACATGAGCAGCTTATGAGTATTCTGCGTGTGATATTTCAGCACTAACAAACAAATGCGCTTGTTTTCTTTTACTATGTTTTTCCAAAATTTACATTCATTTATTTCATGGTAAATCACCGCTAATACTTCCATTACAAGCTATAGCGAATTTGTCTTCAACCAAAAAGCAAAAAGTCAAAAATACTACTGTGCCATTACCTGTGATGCATATGCTAGAAGCGCAGCTTTGTCATCTTCCTTTGTGTTTTAATACTTCATATACACCCAATCCATTTCATTATTGTGATGCATCTAATTGTTCTATTTCTCTATTTATTAATACCGATTCAGTTGTTTTATCTTGTGGCCACGGTTATCATAAGTCTTTCTATGCTAACAATGGGTTTATGTGTGTTTATTGTCTCTCATTTTTGAAAGATGGCGTTGATAAACATGTCCGCTCTTTATTGGAAAGCTTGCAATCCCTTGAAAGAAAAAAAAAGAATACACGAGTTGAAGTAACTCCTTGTGATGATAACGATTAATTTGAGAAAATAAAATATAAATAATTTGAATTGGAAGAGGCATTGCGAAAATTTCAACAGCAATAATTATAGTTTCTAATTTATTGTAATTTTTATTTCGTTTAATAAAATACATTTGAATATATATATGGAATATTTTTATTTTTTTTACAAATATGATAATAAAAGCGAATGCTTTTTGTGCACTTTTGAATTCCAATTCCGTTTTAATAGTAATATCCAAGCCTATAACAAACAAGTTCATTTCATTGACAATTTATTGAAGTGATTGTCAGTGAAATGATACTATCCTCTGATACTATATCTAGTAATATGCAAGTTGTTTGTATAGCTGAATACTGGAATAATTATGATGTTGGGGCTTTTTTTTGAATCATTAAAACTCTAATGATCGAATTAAAAAGAAAAAAAAAATGCTTTTTTTAAAAACTTAAATTACTCAATTATTTTTATATGCATATACGTAATAAAAAAACATTTTTTTTAGTCGCAAAATTTAGCACAAATCCACCGATATGAAAACTGTAAAGATTCAAATTGGTATGATTTTTCGCGCTTTTAACGCGAAAATTTGAATCCATAGCATATACAAAATTTTCTAATATAACATCTGTTAGTATCTTTTGCAAATTTTGAGAGAAAATGTCTCGTACATGATCACAGTACAGCAGTAAATGGGATAAAGTATAACTAAATAATATTATAATAACTAATAACTAATTGAATTTCTAATACGCATAAATTTACTTGGCATTTTATTGCCAGACAATTTATTATTTAAAAATAACAATTTGATTTAACGTGAATAAAGGTGATAATCTAGCAATAAGAGTTAAAAGTAATGTGTTAATGTTATTAAAAGATTTCAACCGATTAATTTGCGGTTTAAACTTACTAGAGTTATAAAAGCTTATAAAAGAAGTGTAAAAAGTATATGGGGAGAAACTATATTAAAAGAAAGGATGGTATTAAGAAATTTATCGTACAGTACAGTAATAATAAAAGTAATAAACCAAAAGTTTTAGTACTCACCATGTTCAAGACTTTGGTGATTATTACCGCCATCATTCATAAGAATAATTGTAACAAATAATAATATTAATAGAGACCTGAATGACATCTTTATAATATTTTTATAATAAATTTTATAATAAATTTTTTATAAACATTAATTCAGTATTTGGTCTTGAAAATCAAAAAAAAATTATTTTGAGTTAAAAGGAAGAAATTATGATTTTATAAGTAATTTAGTTATTAGGAGCATGAGTTTTTTTTCGTGGCGAAATGTCAATATAGTAATGATTTTTTGTTTATCAGAATTATTTAGAGTTTGTTTATTGTTGTATTTGAAACTAGTTATTTTTTGTAAGCAAATATATATAGCAGGAATTCATGCAAAATATAAATAATTGTTGTTGCGCAGATTGTACATGTGAAATTACATATCAGTATCATATTGGCAAGAGTATTGTAATTGTCCAATGGTTACTAAACATGATAAAATTGTGGATGTTATTTATAAAAACATTGCGTTTGTCCTCTAATTTTTTAACAACACTTTCTTAAGATTTATCAACCTTATTGAATAAAGTTTATGATACAATAATTGAAGTTGGTAATGAATTGACCGACCAAAAAGCTTTTCAAGCACATTCAGTTCTACTTTATAGTAGATGTGAATTTTTAAAGTTGCTTTATCACAACAACGGGCTCGAAAAATTGAGGGCAAATTTTTGATAAAATGTTTTACAAAAGGTCGTTAAACAATTACGAATTACGAATTACTATTTATAAAAACATTTTTAATTCATTTTCGGTAAATTTATAGGTATATATGTAGTGAAAATATTTCTTTAGGCAAACATGGTACTATTTTCATGTTAGTAGAATTAATGATTGCTTCTGATGTTCTTTTGTTACAAGAACTTTTCGATTACGTAAAATCTCAATTATTTAAAAAAAGTCACAATAGAATAATGAAGATTTAATTAGAATACTTTCAATTTCTCATCAAATACCAAATGCCAAAGATTTATATTCACTTTGTCAAGATATAGTTGATGATGATCCATTGTTATTTTTCGAATCATCGGAATTTAGAACGATTAATGAAGAATTACTTTTACATGTTTTAAAATCAGGTATTATCGGAATGCCAGAAATTGTTATATTTAACAAATTAATTCAATGAGGTATGACAAATACTCCAGGATTTGATAATTTGACTGAACCATTTAGTCTTTCTAATAATAAACTTAATTAATTGGGCAAAACTATTAGAAAAGGAATAAGGCTAATTCGATATAGAAATATGACTAAAGAAGATTTAGATCAATTTCATCTACTTTTAAATTAATCCTTCCTTGTAAAGAAATACTTATTAAAACATCACGTATCAATAAATCATTTCAACCAAATATTCTCAGCAATAAATTCGCTGGATTAATTGCTTCATGAATTGAACGAAAATCTTATACAGGATTTAAAATGCCTTTTGAAAAATCTTTTAATAGTTCATTACCAAATATAAATTAACATTATGGTCCATCACTTATGATAATGAAATTTCAAAAAACTGGTCAATTCTTGGGAGCATATAATAATCCAATTAAATAGTCTAAATATAGATTACCAACTTTGATCCTAATATGAAAACTATGATAACAAAAAAGGCTAAACGAGATTATAAAGAATTTTCAAAAGCTTTGATGAATTGTGTACCTACCTCTGAAAGTTTTTTTATTTTCAAATGATGATAAATATGGTACTAATTTTAAATTAAGTAGAGTTAAAAATGTTGAACATGATATAAGAAGATATGAAATGGATGGTAATTTATTATTAAAATTCGGAACAGGTATTTATTCTTCGAATATGATAAAGGTCAAGAGGATTGGTCTGATGGGAATGGATATTATTATAGAGAATATATTCCAGCAAGTGTAACTTGTATTATTAAATCTCATTGTTACGAACCTGCTGTATTGCCGAATGGTTGGTATAAACTTGAAACTTGGGAAATTTATAGAGTAGTTAGTAAGACTAGTAATTAGTAGTCTTATTCATTTGAAAATAGATATTTGCTTAACTCTATAGATATTAGAATTGTTTTATCTTGTAATATTAAGTATATTAGTCAAAATAGAATATAAACAATTGTGTAAAATATATATTTTATTAAAATACAACATTTATATCTACTGTATATATATTTAAAATCTATTTCGATCCGCAATCATTTAAAATGATAATTTAAGTGACGTCAACAAAGCCACCAATGACAACCATATGATTTTAGAAAGTTTATACTAGTAAATATTTATTTATTATAAAAACGTCAGTGCAAACTATAGCGCTAAAAAATTTAAAAATGCATGTGGAATTCTGGAATATAACATGTACATATCTCATTTAATGCAGGAGCTAAGCATCGCAGAAAGAACGAAAGTTTTAAATTCAAAATTATAATTTTCACGGCTTTTATTCATAACACCCGATCGTATATACTTTCCAAATATTATCACTATTGCTATCGCTGTGAATTCTTTATTTTGCAAAAGTTACTAAATATTAAACTTTTCGTAAAAATGAACAATCGATATAAAACATGTTACAGTCACGATTTATGAATCTCATCATTGCAGATTATATTATTAATTATTGGTTTACACGAATGCAAAAGATGCCTGTATTAATACGTCAAATTAACAAATTCTGTTGGCGCGAACAATTTCCTGCAAAAAAGTATCCCGACTTTCAGGCTATCGTTCCAGAAAATGCTGGTTATTTCTGCAAAATCCTGGTAGCTTATCAAATCCGGATAACATTCTGGTTCTATTTTACAAAGTGCAAATATTAGAACCCAGATTGTTATCCTGATATATTGTATCTAGAAATTACTAAAAATAACCAGGAATTTGTATATAATTTATTTCGCATTTTCCGAAACGATGACCTGAAGAAATCAGGATTTTTTTTAAAAAATTTGTAATAGGGCTATCCCTAAAAAAGTACGGGGCATATGACTTTTTGTGGCGCTCCAAAAATCTTTAACCTCACTATATGAGGGTTAGAGTTTAGGGTTCCTAATAGCAAAATCATTCAAGGAAAATGCACAGATAGTGATCTCCTATGCGGATTTTTGAGTAAGAAGCGACTTTTGACAAAACTAACATTTGCTTGATAATGTTAATCTTGAAATCTGATTTGTTTGCGTCACAAAGAATTTACGTGTCCGTAACTTTTTGATGGGTTGTTCCGAAGTAATCGACTTAATAATCTTTTTTCTTATTTAATTTTTTTAAGCATTAAAAAAAAATTGTAAAATAAAAAAAAAAAATAATAATCAAAAGAACACTTTTACTGGTAATGAAGTTCTTTTTTTTAAAAAAAAAATAAAATAAAATAAAAAATAAAAACATTAATCGTTTGAAATGTACAATATGACATTGTTTATTTCAAAAAAGTTGGGTTCAAATGTATACTTTTTATAGTGTTAATTAATAAAGCAATAACGCATTATATATGAGTGCTACCAAAGGAAAACTTGTCATCGGTATTTTGTACCGGACAAAATCAGTTTATTGTTAGGGATTGTATCCGGTACAATATACTAGGAAACGGGAACCGTTAAAGTCCGGAGCCTAAATATCCAGATGATTTTTCCTTGTTAGATTTTTTTGTTTTAATTTGGGTTTAATATATTTCAATTTTATGTTTCATTTGATTTACAATTGGAGCTATTCAACTTGGCTGTCATCTAAATTTATTTGTTCGTAAACTTTTTTCTATGAAACCATTGTATTCTTTTCTTACCTTTTCTTCTTAATGAGCATGCTCTTTTGAGGTTTCTCTTTCTCAACATAACTAGTCTTGTACGTCATCTTTCAAGATGGGAATTTCATTCTTTTGAAGTTTCTCGAATGATGAGAAACAATATTAGACATTAATATTAATCACATTCAAATAACTGATTTAAAATTTGATGTTTAGTGATTTTCAAATATTATGTCAGATCGTAACAATTAGATTTGAAAATTTGCTAGAATAATATATTTTTTACATGTATAATCTTTATTTACTAATTATATTTATTTTTTAAGTTCACATATTATAACTATTTCACTATTTTATAAAAAATTTTTATTTTGCTCAATCAACAAATATAATCGCACTTCATATAAGCGCTTCTTATATAAGCAGATATTTTTTTGAATAAATTACTATTAAAATAATTATCTATATAAGAAATTCTCTATATATATTTTCTATATAAGAACATGTTTTGTAAGCCCACCAGTGTGATTATATAAGAGTGCAACTATAGAAAGTTTTCACCATTTAATATGATTTTACGCTAGCTAGTACATATGTTATATCATAATTTTATTAATTATTTTTAAATACCGTTTATTATTTACAGGGTAATTTCTGCTCCGATCTGAACATTACTACGGGGCACCCATTACAAGTCTGGACAGTAAAGTCCTCCACTCTGCTTCGGACAATGTATTATTATACATATATTGAAAAGTAAATTTTCTTTAATTTAATTAATAAATAAAACAAGCTAAAATATTTTGTCTGATTTATATGTGTTAATCAAATCATTGAAATCAATTCCATTGAATTTTTACTTGTTTATTAATAATGCACAATAGGATGGTTGTACCAAATATATAAATGAAACGTTTGAAAATTATGAACACGAGAATTTTATTAATATAGACCAGATACCTGTCGTTAAATGACAAATATGAATCAAGATCTATTAGAGAGATTTTCCTTTTTTTTTTTTCTTGAGATGCATATTAGAAACGATCGTTGATATACTCAAATAATCGAACAAACTGTCCAATAGATTTAGATTTGTTATTGTATATATTTTAATGACATTGTGAAGAAATCTGTGCTGATGTAGATACTGTAGTATTCGTAAATATTAAAAGACTTTACCAATATTAATTTGGTAATCTTTTTGATGCCAGACTTTTGTTACCGAATTATTAACATGAAATAAATGAATCGTTTAAACCAATATACAATACACGGATTAGATATGTCAGGGTGCATTAATTAATGTATTTTTCTTAATATGACGCAGATATAATTTGACGCACACGCACATAAAAAATTCAACTAATTAATATCTCGTTAAAATTTTTATTATTTGGGCTTGGTGTTGAAAAAGCGACGAAATTGAAAAAAATAAAAGATCTTCAGATCATTTTTTGTGTTGTAAATCATATAATAAATTATAAGTAAATGAAATATTTAAAGTGTTATACTGCGAAATTTTATTAATACAACTATTTTTGTATTTTAAATAAAAAAAATAATGATTTATGTAAAAAAACTAATTCCGAAAAAATTGTCAATTTCGTCTGTCCGTTCGCTCACATGACAATATTTATAGAAAAATTTTTCTAACAAATTTTTCTGCTTCTGGATTTTTCGACTTTTTTGTAAATATTTGTTCGTATTTTAGATTTCTTCATTGTCTACATCAAAAATTCTGGACCCATAATTAAATCTATTCATTTTTTTTTTTCATGTCAACAGTTCTATTAGTTGTCCCACCGTATATATGTACCCAACCGCAACTACAATGATAACATTTATAGCTTAATGAAAAGAATGCTGACAAGTAAAATTAAAGATTATGATTAAGAACTTACAAGGCATCCATGCATATTGGGTATCTTTGTCATATATTTTCGCGTCTATTTTAAGCAAGGTCGAGCTATCTTCTCCTTATGAGTTTTCTGAGACTGAAAGTGCTAAATTGAAGCATCTCCAGGAATGTTTTAATATATGGGCTCAAACGTGATTCTTAGTTATAATTTCAATAGCTGCTTGTTGAAAATTTTGAACTTCCGTATTCGATAAAATTCTTTTGCACAAGGATGTTATCGATCTTCAACTTTTCTACAAACTCATGGTCCACATTGGAGTAGGTATAAATTGTTCAAGTTCTCCACATACTCTGTATCTTCTCTTATGAAAGGTTACAAATAGTATATCTTCGATACCACCTGCGAAAGAAGAAAACAAATCAGTGACGAATTTATATCTGTATATTACAGCAATTGCTGATCTTCAAAACAATAAACATTTATGTGATTTTAGAATCAAAACAATCCTGTAATTATCTTATTGGCTAACTTGGCGCACTGATCTAATTGACAAACAATATTTGCATTATGTACATACAAGTACAGTTGCTGTAAGATATAATATAAAATATAATTACAGGGTAGATATTAATTACATTTTACCATTGTTATAATGGACCCCGTTAAAGTAAATCTACCATAACCCGACCAATACGTTATAATAAGAATAGAATGTATATTAATTAAAATTATCTATAATTATGATAAGATTTTTTAATGCTTATTTTATTTTTCTCAAAGTTCACACAACTCGGTTAATTATTGCAGATTTTAATTTGCTTTGGTTATTTAACTATCATAGTCAATTCTTTCCTAAGCTCTGATTGGACTTGTTCAATTGTTTTCTCTAATTGAATATAGTACGATATTATGGAATTATAAGATCTGGTATAAAAAAAAATTCATTGCAAATTTTGACCTCTTGATAATATATGTTTTTTTTTTTATAAAAAAGGTTGCTATTGAATTTATTGTATCATTATTTAAAATATTTACTATTTAAAATCAGATGTTAAAATTTGCCTCTATTAATATATAAAAAAATTGTACTAAATTTTCTTTTATATTAACGCTTTT
The DNA here is from genome assembly GCA_003550325.1 of Gigaspora rosea. NCBI lineage: Eukaryota > Fungi > Glomeromycota > Glomeromycetes > Diversisporales > Gigasporaceae > Gigaspora > Gigaspora rosea. Next base: position 15,264 of record QKWP01001169.1, on the reverse strand, counting down.
AATCCATATATTATCCAAAAAAAATATGCGCTCTAAAAAATTTTAAAATCCACCCAATAAGGGGATGGCTAAAGCCATGTACCCACGTGTTTTTTTTTGAAATTTTATTTAAAATTCGTATCAGAGTCGTTTAGCATTAGGGTATAGGTAAAATTACCTTCCCGACATTTTTTATTAATGGCCCAAGATAGGTTTAGAATGCCGTTATTATGTTCTTGCGTTGTTTTTGTTTTTTGACTTCTTCGGGCTGATCCGTGTAAACAAAATTTCGCGACTCCGTTTGGTGATTTACACGAAAATGTCACGTGAATATGGCTTTAGACGACCCCTAAATAAGGAAATAAAGCAAAAGCAGCATCCAACAAAAATTGAGATTTTTATAGTTACTGAATTATCACATTGAGGTTTACTTGCGTCAAATCCGCCCATATGTAAAAGTTAATCCACTAAGTCCGTTCCTGCTATATAATATAATAATTCATAATGTTTTAATCCTGATAATCTCCAAAATTGATACAAAACCTGTCTATTATTGAAATTGCTTTGTAGGTTTGATGGCATTTGAAATGCTATCCTTTACATTGTAAAACAATTGCAAGCAAATTGACTGTGCATAGATATTTAAATACAGTAACATATTTTTTAACCAAACAAAATCATTATGTCTTGTTTGTGCATAATACTGAAAATTCAATGCGGATTAAAGGACTTCTGAAGGCTCAAAACAGTAATCGATGAATTTAAAAAACACAAGGTTTATGAACTGCCAAAAATGATGTCCATCGAATGGATGATTCAGTTTACTTATGATGCTATAGAATCGACCAATGCAGCTTTCAAATTTGAAGGTCATATAAGAAAAATGTCACTGCCACGTCCATAATTGTAATAATTATAAAAATGCAACTATAACTTGTATGATTGTATTGGTTTCCCGATACAATTTTATAAGTTATTGAGTTTTTGTTGAATTTTTATAATTATTACAATTATGGACGTAGCAGAGATATTTTCTCATAAATACTGCAAATTTAAAGGCCATTCTGTCGATTCTAATCCTATATACCCTTAAATACACAATTTATATATGTAAAATCTGTCATTTACTTGTAATTCTGCAATTTATAATGTAGCCATCATGATCTTTTTTTTTGATTTTTTGATTTATCTAATAGCCCTATTCAATTATCAATATTTAGAACCGATTTTTGCTCAAAATGAGTAGCTCATTAATTTTCTACACGTATGATTAACATAGATAATGTAAAAAACTTCACGGTAAACGATCTAAATTTTAAAATTTAAAATTAAAAGTTAAATTAAAGGTATATCGTATTACAGTTCTGAAATTTTTGACTGCATTTTTTAAGAACTGGCTAGAGCAGTCCTCCATGGGCATTAGTTACCTGACCAGATATATGGTTCCCTGATCAATTTATTTATTTTTAAAATTTTTTTCAACTGGACATATACTGGTTAATTTGGAAATGTCCAGTGTCCAGTAAAAAGCACTGGATATGTAACTTACCCAACCTTGGATATTACACCTCTATATTTGCACTCAAACTAATATTTTCAAATCTAAACTAAACTCAAATTTTCCAAACATAATAAAATCGTCCTAATTCCTAAGCTTTCTTTTTTTTTTATCATACTCATGAATTGATAAAGATTATTCGGATACATGTCATTTCACCGACAATCATTTCACCGACAGCTCACTTAACCGACATCACACCAAGTGACAATTTACTAAAAATACATACCTGCAACCAATAAAACACTAACCCTAACCCTATGTGATGTCGGCTAAGTGAACTTTCGGTGAAATGATTGTCGGTGAAGTGACCACCTTCCGATTATTCAAGCACTAACTAAGACTTTTATTTTTATTTATTATAGCAATTGAGCATCAATACTTAAGCAAATTTTAATAATACCTCATTCTTATTATTTCTTTTTATCTAATACGTATTTTGAAAAATAGCTAAAAATTTTTGTGATTATACTTTTGTGCACTATTTTAATACGACAGGGTGAAACCTGAGTTGCAAAAAAGTAAAACCTGTGTTTATCATTCATATCATGTAAAACCTGAGATGCATAGGTAAAATCTGAGTTTAATAAACATAGCTGCATGAATCCGCGTTTCATTAGGTAAAATCTGGGTTTTTTTTATTACATAAATAAAATCTGAGTTTTTAAAGTAAAACCTGGGTTTTTAAAGTAAAACCTGCTTTGCAGTTTTAAGTTTTTTAAAACTTTGATCAAGGATATCTCTGCAACCACTTAATCAAATTTGATAAAAATTTTTTTATTTGAACTATATGAATTCATATAATTCAAATAAAAAAATTTTCATCGAATTTGATCAGGTGGTTGCAGAGATATCTTTGATCAAAGTTTTAGAGAATTTCAAAACGCGTATCACACAGATACGTTTTAAATTTTTGACAAAACTTTGAGCGAAGGTATCTTAGCAACCACCTGATCAAATTCGATGAAAATTTTTTTATTTGAATTATAGGAATTCATATAGTTCAAATAAAAAAATTTTCATCGAATTTGATTAGGTGGTTGCAGAGATATCTTTGATCAAATTTTGTCAAAAATTTAAAACGTATCTGTCATGTGATACGCGTTTTGAAATTCTCTAAAACTTTGATCAAAGATATCTCTGCAACCACCTAATCAAATTCGATGAAAATTTTTTATTTGAATTATAGGAATTCATATAGTTCAAATAAAAAATTTTTCATCGAATTTGATTAGGTGGTTGCAGAGATATCTTTGATCAAATTTTGTCAAAAATTTAAAACGTATCTGTCATGTGATACGCGTTTTGAAATTCTCTAAAACTTTGATCAAAGATGTCTCTGCAACCACCTAATCAAATTCGATGAAAATTTTTTTATTTGAACTATATGAATTCATATAATTCAAATAAAAAAATTTTCATCGAATTTGATCAGGTGGTTGCTATTATACCTTCGCTCAAAGTTTTGTCAAAAATTTTGGCGTAGCTACTATTCTATTTAATAGACGTTTTAAATTTTGATAAAACTTTGATCAAGGATATCTTATTGTCAACTTGATCAAATTTGGCAAAATTTTTTTTATTTGAATTCTACAGATCCATGGAATTCAAATAAAAAAATTTTGATCAAGTGGTTGCAGAGATATCCTTGATCAAAGTTTTAAAAAACTTAAAACTGTAAAGCAGGTTTTACTTTAAAAACCCAGGTTTTACTTTAAAAACTCAGGTTTTATTTATGTAATAAAAAAAATCCAAGATTTTACCTAATGAAACGCGGATTCATGCAGCTATGTTTATTAACTCAGATTTTACCTATGCATCTCAGGTTTTACTTTTTTGCAACTCAGGTTTCACCCTGTCGTATTTTAATTATTGAAATTTGTGACTAGACTGATGTTTGAGAATATTCAAAACTTCAATACAAACTTTGGATTCTAAAGTTTTTAGATAATTGGGCAATCCCTTTTTTTTAAAAAAAAACATAACAGGTAATAGTACTTTTTTCATTAATTAATGTACTATTTGAATATCATATCAATCACTATAAGAAAGTTGCTACTCTTGATTATAGCACCAGTTATTTAATTTTATTTAATTAGTCTGTAAGAAACTATAATAATTATGCATCAATTAAGGAACATCTCAATTCTTATCTAATTTTTACTTACTGAATTAATTAACCTTTGAAGTTTTTAAGATTATTACTGTGTCCATTTCTTATTGTACCAATTTAGTTTGCGACTATAGTAATAATTAACAATCAAAATCTTTAAAGTTGTTATTATTTAATTTCATATCGATTTTGTATATCATTCATTTATTAATAACAGCGTTATCTAATTTCTTTTATTTAATATTAATTCATTTGTTAGCATATAATTTTTTGATATAGTAAACAATAAATTAATTTTGTTTTCTTTTTGCCACAAATTTAAAATTTATAGAAGTAAAAGTTCTTTATAGCATTAATACTTAAAATTGGCTTTTCTTATTAGGAGGTTTCAGAGCTAATGATCTGATATCTGATTTTAGATAAAAAAATTAACATATTTATTTCAAAAGAAGTGACGTAAAATTCCATCTTTTCTATCTTTTTTTAAAGTATATACTTATTTACATGATCACTTACCAGTAGATTTTTATCAAAAAAAAAAAGCTAATTTTATCGCCTATTGAATTTTTAATTCGGAATTTTAAACCAGAAATCGGATCATTTAGGCTCCACTTATTTTGAAATATGTTAATTTCGAAACCACCTATTGCAATGAATAAACATAAAGATTTTAAATAAAGAAACTTAAATTTATCAGAATTATTGATGAATAAGCTTGGGAGAAATGGTTTTTTAGATAAAATATAAGAAATGCTGTAAGGCCGTTTGAAATTAATTTTTCGGTTAACATCACCCCCCAGCTGAAGCATCCTACGAAAATGAACAACCAATCAAAACGCTGGATGACTCTCGCCAAATCACCTGATTTACACCAACCAGCCCATCTTTAATTATTTTTATATGTTCTTTTCATTTTACCCCTCTCCCGAGAGTCCTGGAAAGTGATGTTAACCGAAGAATCAACTTCAAACAGCCTAATGTACAAAAAACTTGCATTAATCAATGAGGCTTCGTAAATTATATACAATTCATAAATTTTAATTTTATCTAATACAACATTACCTAACCTTATCTATCACAACTAATAGTAGAGGCATAAGAATTGCACTATTTTATTTTAGAACGTATTAAAACATGTTGTAAAATTATTTTTTCACTAGCTCAGCAATTTTTGAATCTGTGCCCGGTGTGAAGGGCTCCCGCCCATGTCTTTTTTTTTTTTATTTGTTTGCTCTAGAGTATTTTTCCTTTATTTACATCGTTACGATAGTATTAGCCTTTCTATTTTTAGTCATAGTTAGATAGAATCGACATAGTATCACCATCGTATAGGAGAGCTTGTTTCTTTCATGCCGAGTTTAACTCCGATGTTGACGTTAGAAGGTCACATAAAATTGGCAGTAATTTATCGGACACGGATATTAATGATTTATTAGGAAAAAGAATGTATATTTATTTAAGGATGGTTTTAGAGAGCATACATCAGATGTATTATATATAATGAACAAAGGGTGAGACCAACCTTTTATATACATTCTCATTTCTTTATGATGCACACGCTAAGATCATGATATCTATACTACTAATTCTGCACAGGCAACTCCTTCTATCAAGTTTATGCAAGCGCGTAAACGTGACTAGGGGAAATCACATGGTTAAGCCACTGAGAATACATTTAAAAAGATAAGATTAACATGGCTATGGCGATACAATTATGGACAACTTAAAGAATTATACAAATACGGAAATGAGGATACACAGGAAAAATTATTCGTTACAATAGCCCTAAATAGAGTCGAAATGTGCCGCAGCAATTTGGTACGATTTCCGGTTTTTGTACCTTTTGTACCTGGCAACTGCGCGCGCTATGGTCACCTACCAGTTTTCGCACCTTGTAATTTCGGAAGGTGGTCACTTCACCGACAATCATTTCACCGAATGTTCACTTAGCCGACATCACATAGGGTTAGGGTTTTATTAGTTGCAGGTATGTATTTTTAGTAAATTGTCATTTGGTGTGATGTCGGTGAAGTGAGCTGTCGGTGAAATGATTGTCGGTGAAATGACACGTATCCGTAATTTCTGTCATTGTTTGTTTATTCCCATTTTCTTCAAACAATGTACACAACCCAGTTCTTGCACCTTTACATTCCGGTTCTTGCACCATAGTATATCCAATTCTTGTATAGTGAAAGACTAGCGATTCAATAGCATTGGTCTAAGTTAAATGAATTTATTAAGTGGGAAAAAAGGTAAATAAGACCACATTTTCGCCTCAATAAAACGATAGCTCAAGTGAGTTCTGAAAACCTTCGAAATAAAAGTATAAGTGTTAATTCCGAAGAGTTTTCCTTTAACCAAAATATTCATAATAAATTGTTATTGAATTTACTTTGTACCCGTAGAATATTCGTTATTCTATGTGACCCGTCAATGTGACCCGTAATTCACGGTTCACAGTTTAGTTGATAACCCAGTTAGAGAAAAACAGATTGAATTAATTACCTTTATATTAAAAACATAAATCGATTAAACCCTTGATTTCCTCATTTATCGAACAATTGATCCCATTGTTAAATCAATCACTAATTTCACCACTGATCACGTGAAATCGTTAACAAATAATAACGATTACACTCGAACCCTTTAACCCTTGCGCCCTAGAACAAAAGAAAAGAATACGACAAATGAGTGGAATTAGAACCACGAATCACAGAACCATCCAAAGAAATTCTTATCGAAATCTCCAATTCTGCTACAGCAAGCCCTAAAGAATCTCGAGGCCCGGACCAAATCTACCACCCCTTTTCTGCCTACCAATTCAAGTTCAGGAGTCTTGCACGAGTAAAGGACATTGGTTTAGTTAGATAGTGGTGTTGTTAGCAGTTTTTAGCCGTAGACCCGATTGCCACCACTTTCACACCGGTTATGCAAATCCTGCAAATATTTTAAAGTTCATATGGGTGTTAGCATTAGTATTTAGGACAAGGTTAAAACTTAGATAAATATATAGTAAATTGTTCAAGGAAAACTTTTTGTTAGAGCATTAAAGATGGTTATCTATGTAGGGTTTTGCAAATGAGCGATTTTTGACTAAATGAACGATTGTTTTGAAATTTTTGAAATTCTTGAAATTTCCTGATCATGTAACGTTACATGATTTTTGTAATCTGATTCGCAGGATCTGTATAACCGGGCACAGACTCAAAAGTAGATATTTCATTATATGTATATCAATAAAATTTGGTATAAATGACACAAATGCATACAAAAAGGACATTTAAGCAAAGGCATGGAGTTGTATAAAAAACACTTCACATTTCATTGTATTCCGTTCCTAGTATTGCGATGTAATTTCCGACTGCCAAATAAATTTTGTTTAGATTTTCAGAATTGTTTATGATACTGTGAAACCTGTGTAAATATATAATCACACAACATTAATGATTGTTACGATGACATAGGAGTTGTGACGATAAACATCTACAGTCGCTTTATGTAATCAAGGGGAGACTTTATTGCCACCTGGACCTGATAAGTCATTGGAATTGAGATAATGGATGCAGAAACGTAGAATTCGAGAATTTAAACGAAAGAATCGGTACAAGGAAATCTGAGATTAATTTATCTCAATAGGAGACAAGACGGAAGGGAACCTGCGGATTTAATAAGGCATCGGAGATTAATACAATGAAAATTTTCGACGGTATCTAAAATATGCTGATACGATCCTGAATCCTGCTTTCGGTGCACAGTAAAGGATGAAGAGGTGGCATTTGAATAGGGTCGAGGTAGATATTATATTAGAAAAGGTTTTAAATATCTTGAAGATAACCATAAAATGAATGGGTATGGATGTTCGTTAAATTGGTATAAATTCACGATCGAGAAAAAACTTGAAATTTTAAGGGTCAATGGTGCAGACTGAAAAAGTGTGAATGAAGGTATTAAATTAATGAAAGCAGCGATGCAGTCGTTGCATGCCAAATAAACAGTAAAAGAGTAGGAGGACAAAAAGAGAAACTGGGAAATTAATGATTTACATTCTAGCTTCACTAATTTATTTATTTGCAGAAAAGCTTTCAGTGAATATAATCAATGTATGTAAATAAGGTATTTGAATTCATATCTTATTCCACTGTATAATCTTATTTTATTCATAATTTATTCGATGAGCATAGAGATTTTTTATAACCTATCGTATATAATAGACAATTTGAACATGGTATTTGGATTTCACCGTCAAATGTGATCGTTGCCGCGCAACTATCATCAAAAAATTTTTTATCTATTTAAAATAGAAATTTAGGGGTATAATGTTCCCATCCTTAATAATTGTGATCTGATATGCTAAAAATTCTGATGCGTAAGTTTCGATTTAAGATTATCTACAAGTTATATTCCGTTAGATCAGCCAAAGCGGAAAAGATGTTGGCAAGTGATATCAAATTAGAGATATAATCGTAGATATTAGTATATTGATTTGTTTGTAAAAATAAACAGACCGGATCCATTTTATGTACGAATGCACTTTAAAGTTTAATAAGATGGAGATGCAATTTATAATATATTTAAGATATGTCAGTAAAACAATTTTTGTAGAATTAATTCTTTTCTATAGATTGCTTATTTATGATCTGTATTAGGTGTTTCATTAGAACCATAAAAGAGAATAATATATGAATGTACAGTGTACTTCCATATCATTCCAAATATTGCTACTTACATATCTAATTATTTATGTAATATGTGTGAATGAAAATTTAAAAAAATTTGATTTATTAGATACTGTATAAAAGACAAGATTTTGATGTGTTCTTAAGAGTAATGAATTAATTTATTGCATCAAAAATCTAATATATATTTAATTTAAATTTAGCAAACGAAGCATTTAATATTCAATAAAAATGAGAAAACTAGTAAATAACAAATTATCAGGGAAATGCTTGCCTCAATTATATAGTTTACTACTTATATCTATAGAAATCATAATCTTAAATACTATTAATTTATAGGATAACTAACCTTATCCGACAGGTCCTATGTGCGCACCAGACGTTTTTTGTATATATTATTCGATCACTTTCTAATCATGTGATAACTCAATTTTTTGATTTTATTTCTTTTTGCGTAGGATGTTGTGAAACTCAACATTCATGTTAGGTAAAAAAGATTTAACGAAGGAAAAACAGTAAAAAAGTTAAATGAAAAAAATGATGAGCGAAAGTGAGAAAGTAAGCGAACGTAAAAAAAGAGTCTAATGATTAAAAAGATCGAATAATATATACGAAAAACGATAGTGCTTACGTCGGACCTTACGGATAAAAATGTTATCAGTTAAGTTGTAATGAAAACTGATTATTCGTAGGGAACAATATAAATGACGTGGCAAAGCCACGTGATTTATATAGTAACCTAGCGATAAATCAGTTATTATCCACAACCTAACCAATAACAAGTACCTGTTTTTCACCATTATTGATAATTATTTTAAAAGTAATTAAATTCGTTTCTCTAATTTTGTTTTATGCGACTAAAACACCAATTTAAAGAAAGCATATAAATATGCTTAAAAATTACATTAACAAAAATATATATTTGCACTGTATTCTGTAAAATTAATTAAAGTGTGCTATAACGTTTTTCTTTCATTTAACAGGTAAAATGTTAGATACGTGTATTAGTACCTGGAGTAGCAAAATAATGTTGCTGTTTTTTTTCCTACAACAAAAAACAATGCCTATTATGCTTGCAATAATGATGAAAGCGCCAAGTAAGCTGCCTAGACCAGCAATTAGTGGAATGGTAATAAATGAAGAACCTTCAGATGAGTTGGAAGTTGTTGGATTTGGATTAGATGGACTGCTACCAGAAGGAATAATATTCAATGTTGATGTATTAGTAATAGAGGAAACCCATGTATAATTTGAGGTATCCAGTATAAAAATATTATTATTTGGGGCAGTTGCTAAATCAAATTTCGCATTTAATAAACCGGCGCCTAAAATTCAAACAGTTTAATAAGCTTTTAGACAAATAAACAGATATAGAACATCTCAAATAACTAATCTAATTACCAAATGCTATGATCATGTAGTCTCCAACTAATTGAGCTGAATGATAGGCAAGAGGTGGTGGTGCATACACGCTATTAAATTGTTTGGCAGACCACTTGTAAGGAATAGAATTCGTATCCAATGTAGCCAAAGCAGGATTTGGAGCAACTGTGTAATTGTTAGCAGCACCACCATAAATAACAATAAATCCATTTTTATCTAATGTACATAGCAAATTTTATAAGTTTTCAATAAAAAATATGAAGAACTTCAGTATCTATACATACTTAGTACAGCCGCATAAGATTGACGGGCCCCAATCACGTCGCCAACTGCATTCTAATAGACATAAATATCAAAAATATAATATTAAATACTTTGAAAATCCTTTTTAATATTGCTTTTAAGATAAAATTATAAAGTCATAAATTATCCCAAAAACTAATTTAGCTTAAATACGTGGAGAGCAATAATTTGAAACAAATGTAGCAAATTAATTTGCCTACCATTGAGGACCAAGTTCCATCATTCGTGTTATAAATTGAAATCTAAAGAGAAATAGTAAAAATGGCATTAAAAAAAAAAAACAATAAATAAAAGAGCTTTAACATAGTCAACTAAACTTAATTACTGAATTCATATTAATTTCTGGACTTGGGTCGTCATTTGTTCCGCCAATATATACGATAAGGCCACTTGATAAAAGAGTGGCAGTATAAGCAGATCGAATGATAGGAGCATTAGGACCATTAGTCCAAGATAAGCTCAAAGAATTAAATATGAAGGTACTATTATATGATTTATGAGTTATAGATGGTTCGAATCCACCATTAATATATATTTTACCATTATTATCAACAACTGCCCTCATATCCTGTCTGGTTTGTGGTATAGCACCTGATGTTGTTGGTGCAGCCCATGTTTGAGTTGTTGAATCGAAAGTGAAAGTAACTAAAATGGTCGAATTATCATTATTTGTCCTATGATGCTCAAATAAAAAAATAGTAGCCTTGTTGCTGCCACCAACACAAGAAGGTGCGAACGCACTATTAACAGGAATAGGAGCGACACTAGTAAGATCAGTCCATTTAGGATTTGCGGAATTAAATGGTGAAGAAACGTCCAAATAAAATAAACTATTAGTGCCTTTTCCAGAGTTATCAATACCACCTAAGAAGTATATTTTAGTTCCAATTATGATGCTGCCCTGATAATAGCGACTGGTAGGTACAAATGCGGTCACTGACTTGGTGATGAATAGATTAAGAAGTAATATTACTAGCCATAAAAAGCGAAATAAATCGACCATTTTTGCTTGATAATGAACGTAGGAGCAAGTTAATAAACTGAATAATAATTTCAAAATTTTTTTTTTTGATTATTTAATTTCCTATTTTACATAACAAAGAAATATCCATTTTCGGAAATAATTTGTATTAGAATTTCATATTTGTATATTCATTTGAATTGTGCACTCAACAAATAACAGTCGTAATAGTTAAATTAACTCTCATGCATACGACATACGCATACAACAAGCATACGACATACGCATACGACATAAGTATACAATATACGCATGTGGGGTTCCCTAATTTCCCACCAGTTAGACTACTCCACTCCTCGTTTACCAATCAAATTATAAGATCAGGTGTAACATAAAATTTAAAAAAATCGAAGTTTTCAAAAATCGGCACTAACTTAAAATTTTGTTTACAAAACTACCTTTCGTGTTCTAACAAAAAAATTTTTTTGCAAAATTTTAGAACAGTATACGTTCTATTAGATTTTTATACTTGACCGAATCAAAATTTCTAAGCTAATTTCGTCCATTCAAAAACGGTGTTTCTCTTCGTCCAATAGGAACTGGTAGGGAAAATTAGTTAATCCATATGCATGAGCATACGTTAAGTACGGTGCAAGAAATCTAAAAGTCCTTACACAGACAAATATAAACATTGAAATTTAATATTTCCTAAATTATTAACACCAATAAATTGTGTATGTAAATACCTTATTAATAATTTTAATGTGCTACTTGATCATCGCTTGGCATAATCTGTAGTGTAATCTTTAATCTAATTACGCTGGAATAGAATGTTTAATTCCACCGTTTATATTTTGTCTCTATAAGGAGTAATTGTGGTTTTTAGACTTCTTGCACCGTACGTACGTACATATGAATTTTTATGAGTATCGATACCAAGATTTTGATGTATCGATTTATGCGTTTTGGGCGAAACCTAAATCATTTGAAAATCAAATTGGGAGAACCTATTTTCGGAGGGTTTCGGACTCAAAGTGCAAAAATACGATTCCTCCTGACGAAACGTTTCGGATTTTAAACAAAGCTAGAGGTAGGCCAGTTTAGTAAAGAATTATTATTTATTATTTCCGATTATTCTTTATCATTTTTTGTGTAATAAGGAGACCAATTTAATTAGGTAATTTACGTTACATTCCTTTCTCAAAAGTGGGTGAAGGGAAGATAGAACGTATACATAGTAAATTTAATAAATTTTTCAATAGGAAATCGGGCTGGCCTTGCTCGTCTTTTATGTTCGTTTATTTCTCTTCGGAAAGTTTTAGAACTTTTCAATTCCTAATCTTAATTCCACCCGGCATTATGTATATCTCAAAATTTTTTTTACTAATAGAGAGAGGTGGGGTAACGTAAACTACCGAATCGAATTGGTCTCGCCTAAGTAAAGAATTATAATATAAGCAAAAACTAAATCTGATCAGCAAATTATTGAGTTTATAATTTTGCCTAAAACGTGATAAGTAATAATTGTCGCAGATCATAATTTAAAATGAAATCTACATTCTATACTTAACCTGCTAGCCTTCTAAAACCCATTAATACTTGTTTATTATAATTTTTTTAAAACTAACCCTAACCCTAAACCCCTAACCCTAAAAAATGTACCCCAAAAAATTTTAGTTTTCGAGATTTTATACTATCATTTCATTTTTGATCTGGATTTCATTATGATCTGTCACAATAATTATTTGTCAGGAAATAATTAATGATAATATATATATGTAAATATTAGGTAAAAATATATATATATTACTTACATTATTACCTTGCCCATCTCCACTCAAAGCATTAGACTCTAACTTCGTTTTAACGTATTGATAGGCTGAAACGCATTGGCTGTTATATTTGTTAATTATAGTATTATATTATATAACACAATTAGTGATGTGCCGCGTACAGTACTGTACAAACGTACGCTAAAATTTTTGCCAATCACTTTGCCAGCCAATCAGATGCCGTACTGTACGCTAAAAATTTTCAGGTACAGTCGATACTTTCTAAATACATACTGACTAAATGCATATACTGTTGTTAGAGGCAAACTGGGTCCGGGTGCACGAAAGAAATCGAACAAAACACACATACAAAAACACAACCAAACAATAAGGCCAATAAACAGAGGCGTATCGATTTGGCAAGGTAAGGCGTTATTGAACTTAGGTTTAGTTGAGTTTTTATTTATCTAAAGGAAACTAAAGGTACAATTTTATTCGACTACGAAAGAAACATGAGCGAACCGAACCGAAACCAAAGACCGACCAAAATCAAAAGAAAGTTCCCCCTCCTGCAACAGAATAAATCCTACCTCTATTTATAAAACTCACAAACGAAGCAGAAAGAAGGAAATCAAATTTTTCTTTAATCAACATCATCACGCCATAATCGTTGACAATCGATTTCCCACGTTTAAATTAACAAAGCCTCAAATGCAACCAGTTTATGCATCATACTTCCGATTGTCAGTCAAATTTCGTTAATTAAACTATTCCTTTTTAGTCTAGCACTATTGATTGATCAGATCTTGCAACGATTGTTCTCTTTTTCTTCAATGAAGTCGTGGAGGCTTGGTGGTGATTTCTTCACGATCTTCATATGGTCTTGCAGAGTATCAGGGCCAGGGTCAGGTTTTGTATCTTCTTTCCGATAAAAATTTTTTTTTTCACGCAGTCATATGGATCACGTGCGTCACGGGGTTTTGATCTATGGAGTCACATGGTTGCCGGCGGCTCTTTCAGACATAGATATGCTTGGCACTGGATTTCGGGTTACCCCAACACTGTTTAATTGCATACTATATGCATTTCCAAATATGGTTATAAATGCGTAATTTCTCCATTTGTATAATGCATAAAAAATTTTAAATTTTTATTAATTATTTAAAAACTACAATAAAGAAATCAGATTTCAATCCTGTACGCTGATTGGTCTTTTATTTGTAATTTGATTGGATAGCTGTGCACGTGCACTATGTCATTTTGTTGTAAGCATAACTAAAACAAATTCAACCGTAATGTGTGGGAAAAACGATGGGCTAAGCTTACGTTTAAATATTATTATTTGGTCAACTTCGGAAAACATGACTATTGTGTGGAAAACTTATTTTTATATTCGGTTAATAATGACGATATAGTAAACTTACCAATTTTATCTATCTACATATAATTATTATTTAATTGGGGTTGTTTTTATTGGCCGCATCCAATAACGTGATTAAAATGTGGAAAAATTTTTAGTCACTTATGACGATTCCTATTTAAAACTAAATTAATGTAATTTATTTATAATTTGATTTTTAATTTAATTTACTATAAACTTATTAGGCCTCAGCTTATGTTTAAATATTATTATTTGGCCAACGTGACCATTGTGTGGGAAACCTTATTTTTACATACGGTTAATAATAGTTTATAATGACGACAGGTTAAACTTGCCAATTTTATCTATCTATATATAATTATTATTTAATTAGGGGTTGTTTTTATTGGCCGCATCCAAAAACGTGATCAAAATGTGGGAAAATTTTTAGTCACTTATGACGATTCCTATTTAAAACTATAATAATTGACAATTTTTGATAATTTATAATAATTTTATAAAGAACAAATTATTAGGGCAGGTATGGAGTTCATGTTTGCAACACAAAGTTGATTTTTCATTTTTACATTGTATGGAATCTGTCAGTTGGTCAGTATTTTTTTTTTAATTTATTTAATGTAAACTTATTAGGACTCACAAAGTTAATTTTTTGTTTGCATACATAGGTTAGTAGGGCAAAAAGGGGAGTTCTGGGACACTTTTTTCACACCTCTATATGAATGATGTTTAAAAATCATTTTAATCGTCATCCTGCTATATTTTATAGCACTTTTTATACTTTAGCTTGGTGTATATTTTTATATAGCTAGAAGACGATAAAAATTTGATCACGTCATCAATCTAATTATATTAATTTTTATAAAGAAGAAGCTCTTGAGCCTTTTCCTGAAGCCTATTAATATATTGGGTAACATAATAACTATTAGCATGTTTTCTGCAAAGGCCAGGTTCTGAGCTAGTTGGTATATTACAAACCTTACAAGGAAAACGCTTTCTAGCCTTCCAATGTTCATGGCATCCTTCAGGCCGACGGCAAGTACGTCCACAAATAACTCCAGTTCTGAGTAAATAATAACAAGTATATTCACCTATCATGGTATTTAAATATGAATAATTTTAATTTAAACAAAAGATCTGG
>QKWP01001168.1:98076-161923 GCA_003550325.1 Gigaspora rosea | reverse complement strand
CAAATAACCCAATAACTGCTTAGCATCTTGCTTATTTCTTCGCCATGTAGGTATATTTCCTAGTGACATATATATTGGATTAAGCTGAATTTTACCCAATGTGTCACAATTTGTTGCATCTGAATATAAAATAATTGATAAAAGTTTTGACCCTACAGGCAAAGTATTTTGTGTGGTTTTCCACCACATTCCATTATTTTGCTCTTTATGAATAATCTCTTTGCCATTCTTTAAAAAAAATAAAAATAAATTAACATAAAACAAAATAAATATTTGATTTACAAATAATATTAAAAGTTATATATACCTCAGTAGTTTTATATAATTCTTTATACTCAAATTCCAAATGTTGAGCTATATCGGGAATTTCTAATTTACTTTCAATACAGCTGATTAAATCCATATGGTATAAGAAATACTCAGTATTATCAAGTTCTAATACTTTGGTTTTTTTATATGACAAGTTAGATTTAATATTTTTCATAAATTCCTTGCCTTGTTTAATGTTTTTTGGTAATGGAGATTTAGAATGCCTTGAATGCTTATTAAAAAATGAAATAATAGCATTTTCTGCAGCATTACTAAGCTTATATTTAGTAATCAAAAGCTTTAAATCTGCATAAGCTTCATTTGGAAATTCATCATGTTTCTGATTCAACTCATCATCATCTGAAGAGTTTTGAATTTCTTCGGTAAAAGCTGAATCATTTAAAAGTCCATTAGAAAATTCCTGATATTTCTGCAAACTGCTTTTAAGTCCCTCAAGTAAATTATCAGCAGGATCTAATTCGAAACAATTCGAATTATCGTTATTAGTTTCTAATTCAAAAGACATATTGGCTAAACTATTGGAAAGATCATCTGTATTAGTTACACCTGAAGGACCAGCATTAGTGCAATCTAATTCCAAATTAGAATTAATTTCATTATCTTTAACAACTTTCGAAACGTTGTGAAACTTGATATTTTTAAATGAAATTTTATTAGCAAAAACTTCTCGATTAATTTCTACTTTTTTATATTTATTGTATTCTTTTTGTTTTAATTTAGGTAGTTTCGAAATATTGCGAATAGGTGCTGGTTGTTTTACAACTATCGGTGCAATTTTAGCACTATCAACACAGGTATTCATATGTTGAGTTAATCTATTGCGGCTTGCAAAGGTACGTGGGCAAAATAGGCATTTGAATTCAGACATTTTTAAGAGATAATTATTTAAATTTAAAAAGTATTGAAAGTTTCAAGTTCTGATGATTTAAGAAAGTAAAAAAAATTCAAGCAAAAAATTTAATAATAGGAGCGAAGAATATATTTTAATTTATCGAAAAGACTAAATTTAATCTTGTTTTTTTAATGAATTAAATTCGATACATTCGTTACATTAATATTTAATAAATTTTAAATATATGATTTGTATTCAATCTAATTTAAATTAATAATACACAGCATTTCAAACTTACTAGATTTATTCTAAATTGCAGCTATTAATTAATTTAACACAATTCGAATCATTGCGAATTAATTTTAACTTATGCAAAATAATCATAAAAACGTACATAAATTAAATTCGTTATGTTAATTAACATTATTTTATTAAGTATTGTAGTAGTAAAAATTTATTTACATTATTAATAATTCGAAAAAATCTGAATATCATAACCGAATAAACATCGGGCTGATCCGTGTCGATCTCTATATCTGATTGGCTGCACATGACTGGAATCCAACACAAAATCGTGTCCGGACAATTAGATCTACAATCAACATTGTTGACATTTTAAGCTTTTCAACTTTTATTTCAATTACACAAACTAGTTTTCGTATTTATAATTGTTTTATATTCAAATTTCTTTGCTACTAAATCTTTTGTTTATTTTAGTTTATTTTGATTTACTTTAAAATTTTTAAGTCTTTCGTTATTTTTACTACATATCTTTCGTTATTTTTACTACATACTTTACTACTAACTTCACTTTAAGTTTTTTTATCTATTTTAACAATGAGCAAAATGAGTAATATATTATTTATTAATTTATATTATTCAAAAATTTAAATATTATAATAAAAAATTACTGAAAATTTTTAATTTATTTTAGATAAATTTTCAGGTTTTAATCTTAGCTCAAAGAAAGCTGCGAAGAAATCTGATAACAAGTCAACCACAAAGAAGGCAAGCCTTGAATCTACTCGCAGAACTGAGTTAAGTGAAAGCTTCTACGATAAAGTCGACAGCCTTGAAATTGGACCGAGTGGAACTTCGCCTTATTATGAAAATTCGAATAGTTTCGAATGTATTTAAAATATTTTAACATTATTTCGATTTATTTAAAATTATATGATTAATTTATTCTATTTATTTATAAGCACTTGCAAGATCTATTTCGAAGATTATTGAGAATCAAGGCGAGTTACTTAAGGAAGTTAAAGATATTAAAGCGAAAGTCAGGATTATGGAAACTAGATTGAAAGATATTGAGGAAAAATTAGACTCTAACTTCGATTTTTCCAATGATAAAACATTTAAAGAAGTAATTATTAAGTTTCAATTTATCTTTTTAATATTATAATAATATGTTTAAGATAATTTAATATTTTAAATAACTTTAATAAATTTTATTTATAGGATGTGATTAAAAGCGTATCTAAAGAAATTCTAACTAAAGCGATTTATCCCGAAGAAGAGCTAATTAGGGCGGAATTAGATAGATATGTCAGGAGTAATTATAAAGAAGATTACAAGAAAAATACGCCGAACCAGTGGAATGCCTATTATACAAGAAACATCAATGGACCAGTAAAACCTTATTATTTAATTTATATGTTTTATATGTTTCGAATTGTTTCGAAATAATTAAAATTATTTCGAAACATTTCGAATTATTTTAAAATATTTTAATTTACTATTTACAATACTTATAGCTTTTGAAACAAATTAGATCATTGCGAGGTACACTAACAAGCAGTATAAAGAAAAATACGTTTTTTGTTTTTGGGAATCTTTTAGATCCCATAAATAATTCGGCTTCATCAGAAGAGATTCGAGTTTGGAAGGGCTCGAAAAAGACAAAAGATTGTTATAAGAAGCTATTTAAAGAAATAGAAGAAGGTTCTGAAGAGACATATATAGCTAGGGTATTAAAGAAAATTTGGCCTGAAGAAGATGCTTCCGAAGAAAATGTAGCTTATGCAATAGCAGTAGCTCAAACTATACTCAACCCAGATTATGATAAATTAACAATAGAAGAAAATGTCATAAAGAAATTGGCTGCAAGACATTTAGTAAGTATTTAAATTTATTTTTGTTTAATTACATAAATTAATTAACTAAATTCGAATTATTTCGAATAAAATAGGTGAGATTAAAAAATGGCGACCCATTATCAAATCCATGTTCAGAAGTTGATTCTTGTGATGAAGAAAGTGATAAATTTAAAGAACCAATTTCGAATAAAGTCGAAATAGTAAAAATAATTTTAAATTATTTAAATTTATATCAAAAATGTTAAAACTAATAACATAATTCAAATTAATTAGGAAAAGGTTTATAAACGTAAAAACAATTCGAAACTTTCCGAAAAGGTAAAATTTTTTAATTTTATTTAATTTAATTGAATTTATTTTAATTTTTATGAATTATTTAGACTAATAAACGGCGAAAGTATAGTAAGATTAACTTTAACAACTTAATTGAATTAATTCGCAATATTTCGAATTAGCTAATTTTAATTTTTATTTTATTAATAATCCGAAATAGTTCGAGTTAGTTCTGATGAAGAAACAACTAACCAAGAAGATGTACCCGAAGTAGACATAAATAAACCGGTTGATGATGATTCTTTGGCCTCAGACGTTGATGATGATGATGATAAGAAATTTACGGTTGATGATGATAAGTAAAAGTTTTTATTTTTTGCTTTGTTTTTTTTTTATTTGAATAATGCTGCGTTTTTTTGTTTTTTATTTTTTTTTTTTATATTTCTTTTAGGATTTTCTATAATTTAGCTTTTTTTTTATGTAATTTTTAAAATTTTAAATAAAATAAAAAATAAAATTATTAATAAAATATATTTTAAGTTATAAAATTTATATTTTGTTTATTTAAATAAAGTTTATTTATTTTGCTTTTTTTCGAATTAATTCGAAAATATCTAATAAATCGGATAATAATTTCGTTTAAATATATTTCCTATTATTCATATTTAATTTATTTCGAATTAATTTGAAATTCACCGAAATATTTCGAATCGAATTTGATAAATTTGAATTGATTATCTTTACTTACTTATTAGTAGCTATCTTTTAGTTTTAAATATTTTGCTGTTTGAACCATTTACGTCTATTCGAATTTTTTCGAATTAATTCGAAATATTGCACAATATATAACGTAATATTACGCTATAATTTTCGTAATTTTGCGTAATATATTTCATAATATTACGTTATTTATTGCACAATATTTCGCAATTATTTGCGCAATATTTCGTCTAGACCGTAATTATTGTGCAATATTTCGGGCCGTAATAACTTACGCAAGTTTACATTATTATATTTCGCTGATGTAACTGTTATATATCGATTAATATCTATATATAAAAGTTGCTAATGTATCAAATATAAGCTATAGCAATAATTTTTTACAAACTTTGATTGAAGATATTTTGGTATCCACCTAACAAATTTCAGGCAACTTTTTTTTTTAAATTGTAAAAAGTTGTAGAATGCAAAAAAAAGGTTAATCAAATTTGGTTAGATAAATTTAATATTGTTAGTCAAAACTGTTCTTGCTAATATCAAAATTTGTCAAAATTAAATTGTCTAAATATTTAATATCTAATTAATTTTTTAATAATATTTTTAAAAAAAAATAACAAAGTTAAAATTATTTAAATTCAATTTGTTTAAATGCTTAAATGCTTAAATAATTTCGACTAACAATATCAAATAGGTTCCAAAATACTTTGATTGAGTTTTTTTTGTAAAATTCTAAACATTTATCAAATATGTATATAAAATTGTTTTCAAACTTTGATCAAAGATATCTTGGCAACTACCTGACCAAATTAGATCAACATTTTTTATTTTAATTAAAAAATACTATAGAATTTAAAAAAAAAGTTGACTAAATTTGATAATGAAGATTTCAAGATAACTTTGATCAATATTTTTGTAAAATTCTAAATATCTATCAAATACAGTATAAGCTGTAAGGGGGCTTCCAGAAATCAGCTGATTTTTTTTTACTATGAGCCCTTTTCACCCCTACCCTACTCACCCCCACCTGATACCCAATCAGCCAATCAGATTTTACGATTATTAAAAAGTTAGATATAATATTTAATAGTAAATAACTTTTGATCTACTGGGCCAATTTTGATGATTTAACTACCAATGATCCTTATAATGAGAGAATTCTAGCAAGCCCAAAATCATTAAAATCTAATTACTAGATTCTAAGATAAAAATGGATTTGTATTAAAAGTTTTATAATTTGTTAAAAAATTATAAACCATTTATAGTAACACAAATTTATTCTGATCTCTGGATCCTGTGATTGGATTTTTTAAGATTTTTGGGCTTGCTAGAATCCTCTCATTGAATTGATCATTTTGGTAGTTAAATTATCAAAATTGGCCTAGTAAATCAATAGTTATTAAAAATTAAAAATTAATTTTTAATTGTTAATAACTTTTGATCTACTAGGCCAATTTCAATGATTTAACTACCAAAATAATCAACTCAATGAGAGGATTCCAGCAAGCCCAAAATCATAAAAATCCAATCACAGGATCCAGAGATCGGAATAAATTTGTGTTACTATAAATAGTTTATAATTTTTTAATAAACTATAAAACTTTTATAGTAACATATATCTATTCTAATCTTAGGATCCAATGATTAGATTTTAATAATTTTGGCTTGTTAGAATCCTCTTATTGAGAGGATCATTTTGGTAGTTAAATCATTAAATTTGACCCAGTAAATTAAAAGTTATTAATTATTAAATATTGTTAATAAATCTATAATTTTAGTCAAAAATAATTTTGTAACTTTGGCCAGAATTATAAAATTTTGGCCGGAATTATACCTGATATTTCAGCTGACCCACTCACTCCCCTAAAATCAGCTGATTTCTGGAAGCCCCCTAACAAAAATTGTTTTTAATATTTAAACAAAAGATATCTTAGCACTCACCTGACCAAATTTGATCAACTTTTTTTTATGTAAATACTATAGAATTTAACAAAAAAAGTTGATTAAATTTGGTTAGATGGGTTTTAGGATATTTTTAATTAATGTTTTTGTAAAATTTTAAACATATATTAAATACATTTAATCAAAGTTAAAATTTTTTTTTTCCAAGTCAAAGTGTCTACTTCGGGGGAGAGCTTTTTTATTCAAGATAATCAGACCCCGGACGCCCTATATGGAGGAACATCCGACATTTGTACATTGACGAGAGTACAACTAGCCTCATCTGCAACTTTTGGTTGCCTATTTAAGTAGCTACCGAAGGTTCTACACTAGCTGTCATACCTGCAACCCACATACTGGCATTGCCTATTTAAACCCTCTGATTCTTGCCTCCTGTCAGCCCATCTTGTATCACCAAAACACTGTTCTGGATGCTAACCAGTCCCCCTTAGGACTAGTTTATCCCAGTGGGAAACTTGGTAGAGCGGTCTCTGTCCCACACAGGTATCACCTACACTTCAGTAGTATACGCATTTGCTGAAACCAACACTTGCAGTTAGGAGTGGTTACCTAACCGCTATCACTACCTACTTCTGCTCTTGTAGAGTTCACCTGACCCCAGTACCGTCCTATTCTTCTTTCAGTTTCTTTTCCCTGAAAGCTTTCTTTCCCCCAGTTGCCTTCCTACTTCCAATCCAAGGACCCAGAAGGATTGGTCTGCCCTGGCGAACCCAGAAGCTCCCTCTCCTGGTACATGATTCTGAAATACATGTCCTTTTTCTTCGGTACAATACCCGGCGGTCCGGTTGGTAGAGCCTGCCATAAGCCCTTTTGTCGTAAGTCCGCTTTCATTCGGTTCACTGCCGATTGGTCACCGCCCGATTCCTATTAGGTACCGTCGAAAGTCCAGCTATCTCTCTACTCGGGACTTGCCAAGTATGGTATCTCTTTGTCCTATGTTTTTGAGTGTAACACAGCGTCTGCGCTTCCCAGGATCTATGTGGCCCAGTTCTGTGCGTAATACAGCGCCAAAGCTCCCAATACGAGTTGGTATAACCTAGTAAACAGATTTGTAAATCCGAGCTCAGAATCTGGGTTACCGTAACACAGGTAAATTCTTCGAAATCGTCTCCAGTGGGATTCGAACTCTGTACCTTTGCTACAACTATTTGGGGGGTGACAACTATCCAACTACACTATGTCGCCATACCATCCAGTTAAAAATTTTAAAAAAATTAAAATAATCTATATTATTAATAATATCAATTCTCTAATTTATTAATAATATTAAAACAAATTATACCAAACTATTTTGAAATATTTATAGACCTTTGGGTTAATAGCATAGCGGTTATGCTTCAAAATTACAAATTGAGAGTTTTCTAGTTCAAATCTCTTCTAAAGTTAGAATCAGGTTTAAATATTCAAGTTTAGCACTAGGGTTCCGAAGTTCAGTTCAGTTCAATAGAGGTTCAGGTTCAGGTTTAATGAACCTGAACCTGAACCTGGACCTGCTCTAAAAGTTCAATACTGAACTGAACCTGAACTTAAAATTATTGAACATGAACCTGAACCTGAACTTAAAAAAAGTTCAGTTCAGGTTCAGTTCAAGGTTTATGAACATGTTCAGTTTCATAATATATGCACATGTTTACCTAAGTTACAATTAGTAAAATTTAGAGAATCATAGAAATTTGTATAATTTTATTAATAAAATTATACAAATTTCTACGATTCTCTAAATTTTACTAACTGATTTATACTTTTCACTCTAAGTAAACTTGTTCAGTATTAAAAAAATACTTATATTTTTATTCAGACTCAAACTTGTTTGCTAAATTTGGACTAGCACGACCAAACTTGTAATTGAGTTTGAGTTTAGTATAAAGTTTTAAATAATAAAATTTAGAGTTTGAGATTGGTCTGGACCACACAAACCCGGACCCAAACCTAGAATCGCTAGTTCATATAAATGCTAGACTGAACCTGAACATGTTCATGAACTTATGAACTGAACCTGAACTGAACCTGAACCAGCTCTAAAAGTTCAATACTGAACCTGAACCTGAACATGTTTTAAAAAATGTTCAGGTTCAGGTTCAATACTGAACCTGAACCTGAACCTGATCTAAGTTCAGTTCAGTTCAGGTTCATAGGAACACTATTTAGCACATTAAAATTTGGAGTTATTATACAAAAATTTGAGTTTATCACATAAATTATTAATAATTGATATGATAAACTTGAATTTTGGTATAATAGATTCAAATTTTAGTATAATAAACTCAAATATTTAAAACTGGTTTCAGTCTTTAATTTCTTTAAAATAAAATAATTAAAATGTGCTAGTTAGCTAAATTAGAAAACTAAAATACTATAGAAACCAGGAACCTGGAATGTTCTTAGACAGATTTAATTCTAGAATAGACAGTTAACCATTATCTTAAGAATCTGTAATAGTAAAGCAAAATGAGTTAGAACTCAATTTGGAATTAACCAAAGTTATAAAACATTATGTAAGGACTAAAGTTTATATATAATACTATATAAACTTATAGTAGTATATTCCAAAAAAAATATAGGTAATTACTGGTAATTACTAATAAAAGCATACTACTAGAGACAGATAGGTCATATTGGAAGTACAAATACTAGTGCATACTAGAACATGAATAGCTTAATTGGCAAAATTTAGTTTATACCAGGACATTTAGTTGGTTAGATTGTGTAATATAATATATATAGCCTATTAACAATCAATAGACTCTGTGTGCTAATATAAAAGAAAAAAAATTTTGAAATATTTATCTAGTGTTTTGAACCATTCAACTGAAAGTTCAACTAGGGCTGATTCAAGTAAACTTATGGGTATTCCTAGCCAATCGCTAATATTTGTTTATATTGAATAAAATAGAATGTATTAATTTTATTTTACCAAATATCAGCAATTGGCTAGAAATACCCATAAGTCTACCTGGATTAGCCCTGGTTGAACTTTCAGTTGAACAGTTTAAAACACTATATTTATCAAGTTTTTGTATAAAAATATTTTTATATATCATTTTTTAAAAATTTTAAGAAGTAAATTGCAGATAAAGAGTATAAAATGATTAACATTTTATAATAAATAAAACTAAAATTTAATATAAAATTTCCATAGTATATGAATAGGAGCTTTTCTATATATAAAAGTATTTTTTTTATTAAGCAAGACTTTTATAATTTCTAATTAAACTATGCAAAGCCAACTTTTCTGATTCTAATACAGTAATAGTTAAATTATTAAAATTGTATTAGTATATTATACAATATAAGTATTTATTAATTGTTTACTATAAAGTTTTTTATTATAATTAGAGATATAGCATTTTACTTATATAAAGCAATTAGTAAAACTGTGCTAATTTTTACTATAAAATTTTGATCTTTTAACTGCCAATTACTTTTAATTTATTTTATAAACTGTACTAAAACTAGTACAAAACCTAAATCTAATCTATTAAAAAAAAAGCTAATAGCTATATTCTAATAATTAATATTAGCAAAGTTTATACTTTCTAAGTTTTTTTTTTATTAATGCTTTGTTTTCTTTTACTTTTGATATATCTACTAGTATTAATATTTGTATTTTAGATATCTTTTATACTAGCTGTATTTTATACTTTTTAAAATAATTATAACATTTATTATCTAATATTTATTTACTATAGAGGCTTATCTCTACCTCCAGGTAATATTTTTGTCAAATTTAATTAGCTAAAATTTTTATATGAGGTAAGATTTGGCTTGACCCCCCACCCCCTAAAATATTATCTAATAAATGTCAGTACCCTTACTATTGAGCCACAATACCAGTTACAATCTGCTAAAATTATTTATTTTATTTTATTAATAAGAGTTTAAAGAAATAAATCAAGTTTTAGCAACTAAATTAGTACGAATGTTTCCCTATACATCAATAGGTATCAGTAGATATACAGTGTGTGATATTTGAAGACTATATTTGTTCCATTTTTAAAATTTAAAAATTTAAAGTTTTAATTTTGAATTAATTTAGCATTACCAGTAGTGAAATTTACTAGTGATTATCCATCTATATATAATTATGTAGCAAAACAAATAAAAATTAAATCTCTTTAATATTAGGATAAGGGTAAGAACTAGAATAGGGCAGGGGGTATAGTTTATACCAAAATTTTATAAGAAAATTTTTTTTTGCATAAAAAAAAGTAGTTTTATAGACAAAATTTTTAGTTAGAAGCGATTTTTTAAAAAATTCTTATTTTTGTTATACAAAATTGTTTTGCATGTTACATCTGATCTTTAATTCTAATTGGATTGGTGAAATTCACCACTAGTGAGCGTTAAACTTTCCTTTAATTTTTTAATGTTTTTAAAGTTGATTAAATTTATTGGCTGAATTTCCTAAATTTTAATTGGTGAAAAATTTTTTTAAAAATTTATTACATAAATTCAAACCCAATTTAATTGGTTAATTGTTTTAATGTGTCCCATTTTTGACTTTTTTTATATGTTATCATATAAAAATACTATATTTTTAAAACTACAGTATATATTTTAAATATTTAATATAATTTGTTAAAAAACAAAGCCACTAAGTTGTAATAAATTGATTTAGCTACAAAATAGTGGCTTCCTTTTTTAATACTCTGTTTAGATCAAAAGTTATTGGCCTTTAAAGTTTGTGTAGTCTTTAAGTGTTGCGCACTGTATAACAAAATATTTTTTCATAAGCATCAAAACTATTGTTTAATATTCTGATGGGCAGATAATATGGGCTGCCGTCAATAGAAATCAGGCAGATTAACATTTGAGCCTTAAATTCATAGTTCATAGTTCGATGAATTTCGAAGCTATTATTATCATGTAATAGTCAAAAGAAAGCTTAATATCTAAGTTTTCTTTTGACTACTAAATATTGTTAAAAAGTTTCGAAATTCACTAAGCAATGAGCTGTGAAAGTTAAGGCATCAATTTTTTTTCAGAATGTTAATCTGCCTGATTCCTATTGATGGCAGCCCATATATTGTCTTGGATTACAATCATCCTCTGTTAGATAAAATGCCAAGTTGAACTCGTTTGTTGCTTGTGTATTATATGCATTAGCGTCTCATGTTTTGCTTGGTTTGGCTTTTCTAAGTTTCAATGCTCGATTCATGTGCCAAGCAAAATAGCTTTTTTTTTATTATTTTTATTATACGGGTTATAAATATCATTCGGCAAATTTTATCAGGTGTCCCAGGAATTATGATAATTCCTTTTTTTTGTAGCAGCATAACGGTTTATGATTGGTTAAAATTTATGCTCTTTGTAACCTATTCACGTGAAACTTGAACTTTTTAACTTTTGAAATCGCTTCTAATTGAAGTTGGTGGTCTATTCTGATCCCTATGAAAGACATCGTGCTTACAGGAACGAACGATATATAACTAAAATTTCTTGATCAGAGTCGTTTTAAGAGTATATAATTTTCTATAACGCTAAGTAGATATCTGACAACGGTCAGTGATTACTATATGCTACGCCAGCCGATCAAAATCATGTGGTTTTTAAAGCAAGTCCTAAATTGGTATTGGTTCTATCAAAACACGTCGTTCTTGAGTTGATAAAAAATGATTCAATCGTTAGATAATAATACTATTAGACGTATTTCGAGTGGACAAGTTATCACTAAAGTTGAGGATGTAGTAAAAGAGCTTATCGAGTAAATAAATAGCAGAAGTTCTTTCTTCATGACCGAGTAAATTTTAAATGAGAGTATAATCGGAATTTATATTTAAAAAACAAGGAATTCTATTGATGCACAAGCGACCTCAATAGAAGTGAGGTTGGTTGGAGACGGACTTACTTCCATTGTGGTAGGTTATTCTTTTGTTTTTAGAGAAAAAATAGATACGTGTTAGTTTTAATTATTATACAAACGCGTTATTTTAAGGTTAAAGATAATGGATTAGGAATTCCGGAGAGTGATAGGCCAGCGATGGCATTGAGATATCATACTTCGAAATTAGAAGATTTTGGAGGATTGAGTAAAGTGGAAACATATGGATTTAGAGGTAAATCTAATTTTTTATATACTTAATCAATTTATGTTCATATAATGGATTTAATTTTATTTGTATTTAAGGCGAAGCCCTTAATTCAATATGTGCTATATCTGAGTCTATGCAAATAACTACGAAAACTTCTAAAGATCCAGTAGCCGTAAATTATTTGCTTGATCGAACGGGAAAAATTGTAGAGTAAATATTAAGCTTACTATTCACGTTAATCGCGCTGATCTTAAATAATGACAAACTTTTAATAGTTCAAAATCAGTTGGGATTACTGAAGGAACAACTGTTGTAGTTACTATGTTGTTTTCACCTGTGCCAGTTCGTAGACATGTATGGACTTTACCTACTACTTATTTATTGCTATCTATTCTTTATAAGTCGTGCTATTAATGATTTTAATATATTATAGGCTGCTCAAAAAAATTCTTCAAAAGTTGGGAAAGCAGTACAAAATCTTTTAACAACTTATGCCCTCGCGCATCCACATATTCGTTTTTTTCTCAAACTAATATATGACAATGCTGCAAAGTTAAATTTCAAAGCTGGTGAATGGATTCTTCCACCGATGAAAAGTCAGATGCAATCGTTAAATGAACTTTATGGTGTTGAATTCACCAACAACGTTGGATTTGTTGTCTGGGACACAGATAAAGAAGAGACTTCTATAGAAATAGAAAATGAGGATTATGATATATTAGATGGTTCAAATGGTACAAAAAGTACAATCATAATTGAAGCCATATTGCCAAGGCCAGATGCGAGTAGGTGTGACTATTGTTTTTTTTTTTTAATTATAAATTAATTGAATCGTTAATCTTATTACCGTTTATGTTTTTGTAGCACCACACGCTATTTTTAAGAATGGTCAAAGTTTCATTTATGTCAATAATCGTCCAGTGATTGCAACCAGAGGAGAAATAAAAAATATCGTATCCATGGTAAAATCAACCTACACGGATATTGCATGTAAACATGGTTGGATCGGTAAGAGTAAAATTTTCATCTTTCAGTTTATTTGTCATCAATTTCTTAGTCGTTTATTTTATTTGTCATCAATTTCTTAGTCGTTTATTTTATTTGTCATCATGTACTTGCTATTTATTCTATTTATCTTTTTAATTTCATAGCAAATAAGAAGACTCCGTTTATGTGGATAAATATTAAGTTACCAACTTATGATTATGATAGTAAGCTAACATTATTTAATATATATTAATCATTTACCACTAATTTGATCTCTCATGTACAATTTCTTAATCCGCTTTATTATTAATATTATTACCCAAGTTAATGTCGAGCCCAGTAAAAATGTTGTGTTTTTTCATAAAGGCGAACAAATCTTAAATGCAGTCGAAAATATGTTGATTAGTGTTTATGGTAGCTGTCAGAAAGTGTCATCAGAAAAAGAATACAGGTACATTATCATTATAATCCGTATTAATTAGTTAAAATATTAATATTCGTGAATGTTTCATTATATAATGTTGGAAGGGTTCCACAAATCGATTCTGCAGATCCGTCCTCATCCAATAAATTATCACCAATTTCTTCAGAGCTACTTGATTTATCATCTAGTGAACCATCATTGAATGATGATTTAGTAATTGGTTCGTCGTCTGTTTATCAACGTTCACCAGAAACGATAGCGCAAAATGATCCAGAATTCATTATCATAGATACAAATGATCGGTTATCTGAAGACCAGATTATTGCTTCTGATAAAAGAAAGGGAAAGATGATAGATCATGAGTCAGTAACATCACAAATTTCAGATCAGGCTACAAAGAGAAAAGTGAATAAAGAAAAAAAAAATGATGTCAAGGCATCTCGATCACTTGAAGAATGGTACAAGAATGCGCAAACTTCAGATGTTCCAACTACACTTCCTATCTATAGTTCATCGAGTACTCCACCACGTACGAATAATTTGCAACATAAGGACCGTAAAGGCTCGAAAAATACGGTATCAAATCCTCCACAAGGACAATTTGATAATGAAAATTCAGGCGAAACTTGTCGTGATGATGAAGGTTATACACATAAACGTGCGAGGACTGATGATTCTGAAGACATAGTTCATTCTCAAGTGACATCTATTAATAGTTGTGATGATACAATTGGCGACTCCAGAAAAATAGAAAATCGAACAGAAGTAGATATTGATTACGAATCAACTTTCACAAATATCGTAAATGTTGATGAATTAACTTCCACAAATATCGTAAATGTTGATGAATCAACTTCCACAAATATTGTAAATGTTGATGAATCAACTTCCACATATATCGTAAATGTTGATGAGTCAACATCATCTGAATCTACCAATGAGACAAACGTTTCAGAGCGAGTAACGCTAGAGTCTGAAAGTAGTATGAATGTTTCCGAACAATTACTGCACGAACCAGTGGGATCAAAAGTATCTCCAAAAAAACAATCGGCATTGCCAAAACAAGGATCGGGTGTTAGAACTATCATCATTGGACAGCCTAATATTGATGTTCTTATAAGGTCAGATGGTATGAATAATGTGCTTACAAAAGATGATATTAATAAATCTCAAGAAGCACCCAAACGCAAATCGGTTCAGGATGCTCGTAAAGCATTGGGATTCACTGATACATTAAATCACGAATTAAAATTGAAGTTTGACAAGCAAAATATTTGCCATAAGGAAAAATCTTTGGGGTCTTCAGTAAAGTTTGTAGACATTTCATCTTCAATAAATTGTTTAAATAAGATGGATTGTGGATTATGGACTTTGTCAACAAAATTAAATGATAACGTTGTGAATTTATTGATCGTACACGGGGAAAGGTTAGATTTGTCTATTAATTTATGAGTTATATTAAGAAAACGTATAAATTGTAAAATTCTTTTCATCAACCATAGAATACGCGAATTGGTTACTTTGCAAACTTTGGTAACTTCAACAGAGTTACTCCCAACTAGAAAATTATCGACACCTATTGATATTGAATTAGAGTAAATTAATTTCATGATGACTTTATTAAAAGTCAAAGATGTGTATTCTGTCTTATTTCTGATCTTTTTGTATTTTAGGCTTCTTGGGTCCGATAGTATAATTTCATACCTAAAGTCACTTTCATATGACCAAATACCAGATGAAAATGGAGCCGGTGTTTGGTGGAACATGATCAATCAAAAATGTATTACTGCCAACGGAATTAAAATACGGTGGAGGGAAGATTGTAAGCTAAGCTTCATATATATATTTTTATAGATTTTATTTATTTGAAATTTATCGGGTAATACATTTTATTTTATTTTATTTTTTATAGGCGAAAACACTTATGTACAAATAACTCATATATCCCCTCTTATATTGTTTGCATCAGCTGTAGATTATTTTTCAAATTTGATGCAACATCTCGCTACTATTAATGGCGGAACAAAAGATGTTTCACTAGCATCTACAAGAACATGGCAAACCATGAAGATTCTTGCAAGCGAAGCAAAACAATTAGTTAAGCAAGAAGATGCAAAAATCGTGAAACGGGATGATGAAATGCAACATCGAATTAAAGAATCTATCATATTCTTATTACGAAAAATGCCCAACTTTGGAAATGAAATAACATACATCGATTTTATTGATAATGAACCACCTCTTGTAATGGTTGAGAGAAAAGGTGATGATGAAATTTGGTATAATGATCAAATGGTCGTTAAGCTGTTGTGGAGGTATAATGCAAAATCGGATGAAATGACTCATGAGCAATAGCCATAGATTATTAGATAACAGGATGACATTTTATAGATGATCCATTAGATAGCCTATATAATTCATAGATTATTCTTGGCATTTCATCAAATAATTGGTTTATTGCTATGTATTCCCTTTATTAATTCTAACAAAGGAAATCTTTAATAAAGTTACACGGATTTCTTTTTTTAAAAAGCTGATAAAGTCATGCTTTTTTTAATTGAGAAACTTGTTGAATCTTAGCAGCTTCCCTTTATAGCGAGCACTTGACGTTATAATTGTTAGAATTTTACTGAACATATTTTAAAGCTCTTATCCACATATTTACTGGGTCCTTAACTTCTATGCTATCGCTTGCAAGTTATACAGTCTAACATTAAAAAAGTAAAACATCTAATTATTTGTAGGCTTGCTATTATTAAATTTAGTTCTATTTAATTTATTACATATTCTTACAATCTAAGATTGTTTCGGATACAAGTCTACTCTCTATGACCTGTTCTATCTTTTATCATTCGGCCGGCAAGCTTCATACGTCATAGGTGAATTTCCATAGGCTCAATCAAAGCGGCGTAAAATGTCACTTTTAGGCCATGAAAGTAAATCGCTGACGAAGCCAAGGGACAGACTCCTTTTTTTTTTTTTTTAACCAGATACAATCTTTTACGGTACTAAATATTTATAAAGCTGTTACAATATACTCCTCATATATTATGGAATTAAATATTATGAAAATTTCATCCTTCTTTTGTGATATTACAAAAGTTTGAATCGGTTAACCGATCCGAACCGAATAAGTTTCGGGTAACTGGTTGAGCAAATTCTTAATCATACAACCGGTTATATAACATCAGAGATTCCGATAAAAAAATGAATGAACATAAAGGACGAGCAAGGTGGAGACAAGTAATTTTAACCGGTTGCAATAGGTTGACATCAAATATTTCGGTTCGGTTAACCTTCTCGGTTCAAATCACTGATTTGATCTTATCCTAAATAAATATTTATCCTTCTTTTGTGATGTTACAAAAGTTTCTACTTGAGCCTAAATAAATTTTTGTTAATATTCATTAATTGAACAATAAGTTGCAAAAAAAAAAAAAAAAAAAAAATAAAATAAAATAAATTAAAATAAAATTTTAAAATACAATAAACCTTGGAACACCAGGTTAATTTCAATGTCTCAATGCTAGCCTTAGTCTATCGTCAGACCTGGTGATTGATTGTCCCAGGAACAGAGATAATCTCAACAAAAATTTCTTGGAGGATTGTACCATAATGTGGTGACTTTTACACTTAAATAGGAGACGAACAAAAATTCAACAAGAGAAAGTTAAAGCAATTCGCCGTCATTCTCATAATTTATACATCACCACCTAAATTACTTGGTTGTAATGTAATAAAATATAAATGATTAGCAACTATTAATTAGTATGAAATTTTTATTAAAAAATTTTTTGCTTCTGCAGAAACAAAAATTCAAGCATGAGGAGCCTTGTATTAGTTGCGGAAAAACTTGAAAAGCAGCAGCCGAGATAAATTGCGGAAAAAATTCTCCTACTGGTAAAATTTCTTACTGCGCTTCTTGTCCCGCACCGACTGAAAATAATAAAAACAGTGCTGAAAATAAAAGTGGGAATAGCAACAGCGTTCTCCTAACTGAAATAGAGGTCAAAGAAGTTCAATTCAATTACAAAAAGCCAAAAGTGAGCAAGAGGCGTGACGTGATGATTGGCAAATAATTTATTAAACTTCGGGATTTATGGTTTTATTTATTAAGATTTTATTAATCCAAAGTTTATATTACACAACAACGACGAATTTACAATACAGTACTTTTATACTTATGAGGTGCGTGACATGTATGACACATAATAAAATCCGCAGATTCCAAGAAAATTTTGCTTGTAAAATGAAATAGATCCGATCTTTCTATGTAAAACTGGATCCCGGATTCATATTTGAACCCGATCCAAATTTTCGGATCAATCCATCGCTACCCGGATTTCTTTAAAGGGGTTCTTCCATGAACTTGACATTACAATTATAAATTACGCAATCGAATCATAATTACGTCATAAAGATAATGTATTATTAAAACATTTGCTATCCCTATTTATCTCGTAGCATTATTAATTTTGGAAGATTTGGTTGGTTTGCCATCACGTGGACGGACGGATAAATCACAACAGAGAAATATAGAGTCCTTCGTTTCGCTCCGGACTAATTATCAATCGATTTGGTTGCCAACTTGATCAACTAATCGATTAATTTCGACTCAAACCGACCGTATTTCGATCCGTTGATATGCATGCATTACCGGTCCGTTCTATCTCAATCTTTCTAATAGTAATGGAAAGAAATGTTCTCGAAAATTGAAATCGTTCTTGAGATATTTTTCGTTCTAAGTTTAGAAAAAAATTGGCGATTATGGAGTAATTGTAATTTCGTCATCGACATTTAGTAAGTCTTGGCGAAATCTAAAGACATGTCAT
Source organism: Gigaspora rosea (assembly GCA_003550325.1). NCBI lineage: Eukaryota > Fungi > Glomeromycota > Glomeromycetes > Diversisporales > Gigasporaceae > Gigaspora > Gigaspora rosea. Next base: position 143,435 of record QKWP01001168.1, on the reverse strand, counting down.
CGTTATGATATCATAAATGGCAATCATCATTTAACTTTTTAAAATGACATAATCATGATAATAATAGTTTTAATAGTTTTTCTTAGGATTATTACAACTATTTAACGTTAAATGTTATGATTACTAATACGATTCGTAGAGCTACCGTCTTCGCAAGCTATAAAGCAAACAGGTTTTTGGTATTTGATAGAAATATACTGCAAAAAATGGCTCAAACGAAAGTTAAAGTTGGTGATAAAATTTCTGAAAATTTGTACTTTGGATTATTGAACAACAATGAAGAAGAACCTAAAAAAATAACCGCAGGTGAAGTCTTTAAGGGGAAGAAAGTCGTATTGTTTGGGATCCCCGGTACGTTTAAAAAAAAAACGAAACTTTATACAAATAAAAATCAACCTTTTCCTAATAGGTTTTAAGAAAGTGTTCTCTTACTTAGTTCTTGATATTAATACATTGTCATTTGTAATAAATTATAGGGGCATTCACCTCCGTATGTAGTTCCAAACATCTTCCACAATTCGTTGAAAATTTCGACAAATTTAAGACTAAAGGCATTGATACTATCGCTTGTACTGCTGTCAACGGTTCGTTCGTTTTCTTTATAATTTATACTTTCTCTATTTACGCTCATTTTACTAATTTTATTTCATTATTAAATTAGATCCCTACGTATTGCGTGAATGGGCTAACGCCCATAAAGCTGATTCTAAAGTCTTGATGCTTGGTGATGGTGAATTGTCATTTCACTGCGCATTAGGCCTTACACAAAATTTGCCATTCGCTGGTGAACGTGGTTTACGTTTTTCGATGTTTGTTGATAATTGTATTATTAAACTTTTAAACATTGAAGATCCTGGACCACTTAATTACAAAATTTCAGGTCCCGAAAATATGTTGAAACAATTGGGAGAGTTAGAGAAAAAGTGAATTACAGTAAACGTATTTAGATAGTCATATTGCGTATACTATGATTTGTTGTTTTTTTTTAGCACAAAAATGTAAATTTTCTAGTTTTATTTGAATAAAAATCATATTTCCTAAATCCTTCAATATTTTTGAGCACTCGATTAGATTAATTTAGAGTCCCACTCAATACAATATAATGCAAAAGATAGCGAAATTTCAAGATAAAGACGATTTTTTGAATAAACGGATATTTTTTAATTTTACCGCATCGTTCGTGTAGCATCTACATAGCTGGCTAGGAACCGGTTTTCAATAGGAATGTTAATTGGTCCCGCAGTAATTATCAGCCGATTTTGAAAAGAATTGGTATTTTTTAACTAAAGTCCGCCCAATAAATAAAGCTATAGAAATTTCTCTATAACAGTCTAATAGATGTTGATTGGTTTTCGCATTAATTTTTGAGTAATTTAGGGGTCGTCTAAAGCCAGGTGCGTTCCAATCAAATCGTAACCTTTGATTTTTACGGATCAACCCGACGAGACAATAACAAAGAAAAAAAGTGAAAAATGCCGAAAATAAAAGAAACGAGCGTCTAAATCTGTCTAGAAGCATTAATAAAAAATGTCGGGAAGACAATTTTACTTGCAAGGTAAATTTTAAATAAATAATCAAAATCATATCAGATATAAACGCACATGGCTTTAGCCATCCCCGATTAATTTTGTTGATCGGTCCCTAATCGGTCCCATCTAAATTACTTGGAAACTAATGCAAAAACCGATAAATTCTATTAGAGACTGTTATAGAGAAATGGGTTTAATTACTGAATAAACAATGTCATGTGATTATGAAATACTGATTGACCAATCTAATTTAATTGAGTCGTCAATCTTTGGTTGTAAATCTATTTTTAGAACACGTTCGTTAAAAATTGGGTTACATTCAAGTTAAAATATCTCGATAATTATTATATTAATGTAGGGTAAAAAGTGAAATACATATAGATATAAACCGGAACTTTAATTTGAATCAAAAATCTCGAAATTAATAAAAAAAGTCTCAAAGACGGGTTTTCCTAGTCCACTGCCCAAATAACTTTTCTATAACTTTAGTTATCGGACGAATATTAATTAAAAATGCCAATTTTGTACAAGTCTTGCTCAAAATCGGATTATAATTACTGCGGGACCGATTAACATCCTAGTTTTCAAACTGGTTTGGGGGCATGCCACAAAATAACAAAATAAATCTAGAAAACCAAACATGTAAAAACAATATCTTTTGTAAATAACGTAAATAACATACAATACCGAATATACGAATTTAGAAGATAGATAATGGCCAAAACATTTTCTGAAGACATATCTGAAGATTTTAAAAACATATATGAGACCAGAGAACGTTATGACACAATTATTACCGTCGGGAAAGAACCGCATATTGAATCAATTCATGCACATTCTTTAATTCTTTGCGCTAGATCACCTTACTTTCATAAGGCATTATCTGATCAATGGGGTAAAAAAAAAGATGGCTATTATGTTTTATCCCAACCTAATATAAGTGCATTAACTTTTAATATTATTCTTAAGTAAGGATATAATATTAAACTTTTATAACAACCATTTAAGATTCTAACTCCATATTTTATACATATTTAAATAGGTTTTTGTATTGCGGAATAGTGGATTTGAATAGTCAAGAAGATGAAATAATCCTAGATCTTCTGGTTGCCGCAGATGAACTTTCAATTCAAAAACTTATTGACTTTATTCAAGAATTTTTAATCGAAAATAGTTGTATATTCTTACAACAAAGTCCCATTAAAATGGTTCATTTTATTACTGATAATAAACGATTCAATGAACTTAATGAAGCTTATTTGGAGACCATTTGCGAAGAACCTAAATTATTATTTGATTCAGAAGAGTTCCTTTCATTAAAGGAAGATGAACTAAAATTAATTCTTAAATGTGATGGCCTCGATATGAAAGAAATTGAGATCTGGAAAAAACTAATTAAATGGGGATTCGCTCAAAATACAATGCTAGAAAGCGACATTATGTGTGAAGACACTAATAATGAAGATATGTGTGAAGACATGTGTGAAGATACTAATAATGAAGACATGTGTGAAGATAAAGACATTAATGTATTAAAAAAAACATTATCTGAATTAATTAAATTCATTAGATTTCATCAGATGGATCACGAGGAGTTCATGCCTGTAGTATGGAAATATAGGCACCCTCTTTCAGAACAATTGATTGAGGATATATTCACTTGTTTTTTAGATTCAGATATCATACCGTCATATAACCCATTTCTCATCAGATGGGGCAACTTTAAAATCGACTCTGTATTAATTAACAAGGAAATTGCACTATTATTAACGAAATGGATAGATAAAAAAACTATAGATGATGAGACTCCGAAAGGATTTCATTACGAATTTAATCTTCTTTTTCGAAGTAGTCTAGATGGCCTTTCTTCACAAGTTTTTCATCGAAGATGTGATAACAAAGGGGCAACAATTGTTGTTGTGAAAGATCAAGACTCAAGCTTTCTTTTTGGTGGTTACAATCCATTTGATTGGGATTGTCAAAATGTATGGAAAAGAACAACAAATAGCTTCATATTTGCGTTAGATTATAATAATCTCGAAAATGCAACAGTATCACGTATTGATCATGATAATAGCAACCATGCTATTGCTTGTGATAAAAATTTCGGTCCATTCTTCGGAGAAGGTCCTGATTTATGCGTCAAAAACAACAGTAATATTTGGAAACTTAAAATAAAAAGTTACCCTAAAATTGCAGAGGCAAATTCATTAACAGCCCTAGATTATGAAGTTTTTCAAATAGATAACAACGTTACAGAAAAATCAGAGACATTTGATTAGATCTTGTGCGCCTTGCGATTTCATCTCGTTTATTTAAATTTTCGGTGAGAGAATTCAATCGTTATATTTACACCCGATATTAATGCATTTTATCCCTTTTTTAATTATATTTTCTCGCAATGTTTGTTTTTTCCAAATTATGTTAAGGCATTTATATTCGAGATTTAGACGACATTATTATAATATAATTTTATTATTTCTTCGTTTCTTTGCATGCAAATTTTTTTTATCCATAAATCTATTAAAACGAATATGTGGTTTTTGTGGGCGGAACTAAACAATTTTCATAAAATTTTGTGAATTTTGTGATATTTTGTGAAACGCAACATATCATCGTCCCTATTGGATAGAATTATTTATATCATATATTTTAAATATGAATCTTTGATAGTAAATAATTTTGATTTGCTAATCAGATTTCAGATGATTTTACCATTAAATACTGTCTCTTGAGGTTATTGAGAATTTGTCATTTCAAGAAGTGTTTTAAATAAAGGCAATTTCTGTTTGTACACGGGTGTTTGTACACGAGGTATATAAAAAACCAACTGATATCTTCAATTTTCGATTATGAAATCACCTTTTGGCCCAACTAACTATAAACGTGGGTTTATTTTTTCGTTTATAAAAATTATATTAGCATGTTACACGAAATTGTAAATCAAAAATCCGTGTATAAACACTAGTGTAAATTTATAAATTTTCTTAAATTCTTGAACACAAATTCTATGGGACCCATTGATTGTATTTTTATGATTTTGGCTCGTTAGAGTCGTCTTATTGAGATGGCATTTTGATCAGTAAATCAAAAGTTATTTACTAACAAATCTTATATATTTAATAATAATTTTATATATACTGTAGATGGGAATAGTTTAATGGCCATCCAAATTTAAATGACCTAAATGGCTTTCAATTAAATGACCAGGTCATTTAACATCATCACTGTCCCGACCATAATGTTAAAAGGTTTTAAAAATATATATACAGTTGAACCTCCCTGTCAAACTGATAACCTGTCAAATCTAATAAAAAATTAATCTACCAAGTCTGTTTCTGTTTCAATCTAATCATTGATGATTTAACATCCGATAATCTCTTAATATTGATCCAAAACTTGTTCACCGTGCATACCGGTTTGGAGAGGTTCAACTGTATATGTGAAAAATAGAATAAAAGATTTCTAATTTACCCGTTTGAAATGTCTGGATTAAATAGCAGAGGTAAATGTAGGTAAAACTAAAGATAATAATGTATCCTTTGCAAAAGTAAAAATTATCGCTATGACTTGTTTCTTGATTAGTCAATCGTAATTTCAGTGCTGCAGTGTAATGCACAAAGTCACGGGAACATATGGGGTGTCTTCAATTAAAAGGGCCCATTTTTACATATATTTTATTTTGAGATATTTGAGTTTAATTATTTGTTTTGATTTTTTTACTTATCCGGGATCAATCAAATTTCACGATATTGATTGGTTAAAGACGGCAGGTGACTATCGGGTAAACTCGTGACGTGTTGGCTCTACGCAGCCTCATGTAATTTTTCTTTTTACATTATCTTGATTTTTTATTATGTAAATAGACTTCCATTTATATGAATCTAACAAAAACTCATTTTTCAAAAAAATGTAAAAATGGGCCCTTTTAATTGAAGACACCCCATATGCATAAATGATATTGAATGACAAATACGTATATATTTGCTGACTAAAAATTTCGGTTTCGGTGGCTTGCAGAAACCGAATGTAAATCTAAAAATATATAAAAGGCATAAAAAAAACAAAAAAAAAGATACAATGTACAGTACATAAAGATGCATCGATTTGTCAGGAAACCGATTTTCATAAAAAATGTAAGCTTTAGACTTTTTAAAATTATGATTTTAAAAGAGTATTGTGATATCATACCGGTTTTTTTTTAATTTTTTTTTTTTATTTTTTACCTTTAGTTTTCTCGAGGCTATACCACAGTTAACAACATTAATGTAAATAATTATTGTGACGGATTAAAATGAAATCATATTAAACCGAAATATGTATAATATAAAAAATTGACAAGCTACCGAAAAATAAATTTTTTTGGGGCGAATCTTAGGGTTAGGGCAAGGTTGGCAATGGAGTCAATGGAGTGAAAAAATTAGTATCCATTCAGAGCTCCAGTGACTCCATTTATAACTCCATTGGGTTCCATTGAGTTCTATTGCCAACCCTGGGCTAGGGGTTAAGGTTAGGTTTTAGAGGGTTAAATAGAAATCCACATTTCATTTTAATCCGATTTCGATAATATTCAAGACAATAATGATCTAAATAATAAATATAAATAAAATTCTTATATAGCAAGTTGTTATTGCATCAGCAACGAGAACGCCGGTTGGCTGCTTTAATGGGTCGTTAAAAAAATTAACTGCACCGGAACTCGGTGCTATAGCTGCAGCAGGTGCAATCGAAAAAGCTGGTGTGTATTAATAATAATATAATATTCATTTACCTTCTAAGAGGCTGAAAATTAGATTTAAACTTTTGATATATTTAAAAAATGTACAGGCCTGAAACCAGAACAGATCGAAGAAGTGTATATGGGTAATGTTATTCAAGCAAACCTTGGTCAATCTCCTGCACGTCAAGTTGCTCTTAAAGCAGGTAATTAACAAGTCATTAAGGTCATTATTTTTTTTTGTTACTAACTACAAGATTTTCAAATTAGGGTGCAAACACTCAACAGAAGCAACAACAATTAATAAAGTTTGTGCCTCTGGTATGAAGGCTGTTATATTGGCTGCACAAAATTTAGCACTTGGTAATAGATCAATAATGATTGCTGGTGGTATGGAAAGTATGTCTAATACTCCGTAAGTAATTTTAATAAATTTATCGCTTTCTTTTTTTTCCCCAGAAGATTATGCTTGATATTTATGATCTATCTTACAGTTTCTATTCACCGAGAAATACCGTGTATGGACATCAAATTTTAGCAGATGCAATAATTAAAGATGGTTTATGGGATGTCTATAATCAGATACAGTATGTATTATTGTGTCCACATGATGGTTCAAGATAAATCAATGTAGTTCAAGACAATAATTAACAATGTTTATATATTAGTATGGTATAGTAAGCACCTTGCAAAACTTTTTAAGAAGGTACGACAATATTTTGACTAAATATTTCGATTAATAGGGTAATTGTGCAGAAAATACTGCCAAAAATTATGATATATCGAGAGAAATTCAAGATATGCATGCCGCTGAGTCATACAGACGTGCTGCTGAGGCTTGGAGGGTATTATAATTTTATATATATATATTTTTTTTATAGTTTTAATTTCTTCTCATAAAAATTAATTTTCGCAATTTTAAAATTAGAATGGTGTTTTCAAAGCTGAGGTTGTTCCCGTAACTGTCAAAGATCGCAAAAAAGATACAATCGTTGATGAAGACGAAGAATATAAAAATGTTAAATTTGACAGAATTCCTGAGTTAAAACCGGTTTTTCAACCTAATGGTGGTGAGCAACCTTTCATTTTATCATAAGGCTATTCAAAGTTGAATAGTTGATTAACGTCCCCCCCCCCGAAAATTAAACAAGCCAATCACAGCGCAGCATTATCCTTATTAATTATGTGATTGTAGCTGATCAATGAGGTTTAATCCATGGTTGTCCTATATTAAAATTTATTTTTTAAAAAAGTTTATCAACGGCTACCACCAGATCAAATTCGAAGAAAATGTTTTTTTCTTAATCTATAAATTGTAAATGAAAATTAAAAATTTTTATTGAGATTGATCTGGCAGTTATCGAGAAATATTTGCTTAAAATTTAAAAAATATTAAATATCTTAGCTATATTCGTATTTTTTAAGTATTTTTTAAACTTCAAGCAAAAATTTCTCAACTACTGATCAAATTCGCTGAAAAATTTTTTATTTTAATTCTACAGATCTACAGAATTCAGATAAAAAATTTTTATCTAATTTGACTGGGTATTCATTGAGAAATAGTGATTTAATATTTAATCACTGTTTCCGATTTTTTTTTTTTTTTTTTTGAATTCTGCAGACCTGTAAAATTAAAATTTTTGTTGAGATTGATCTGATAGTTATTGAGAAATTTTTTAAGTTTAAAAAATACAAAGATGTTTAATAAGTTTTGAAATATTTTCAATAAAAGCCAGACCAATCTCAATAAAATTTTATTTTCATTTTACAAGTTTATAGGATTTAAATAAAAAAATTTGCATGTGGTAATCATTGAGAAACCATCGATAAAGAGTTTAAAAAAAAAAAAATAAATTTTAAAAGGGATTAAATAGTATAACCAATCAAAATGGATTGCCAAGTATTTTTTTTGTGCAGGTTTAATTTTATAAGTTTGTTTAAATTTCGCGCCTGAGGCCAAAATATTGACATTAACCACTAATCAAATTTGAATCACCTAATACATTTATTTAATGTATATTTTTACGATATTCTTCATAGGAACTGTGACTGCGGCTAATGCATCGACAATTAACGATGGCGCTAGTGCCTTAGTGCTTATGACACGTGCAAAAGCTGAAGAACTTTGTATAAAACCATTAGCTCGAATTCTTTGTAAGTAATTATTACTTTATATCTACTTTGTGCTATTCATATTCTCTAATCACAATATATATTCGATTTTAGCATATGGTGATGCTGCAGTTGAACCAATCGATTTTCCAATTGCACCTTCACATTCACTCCCAATTGCTTTGAAAAAAGCAGGACTTAGAATTTCGGATATTAGCTTATTTGAGTTTAACGAGGCGTTTAGTGTAGTTATACGAGCAAATGAAAAGATTTTAGGTTTAGACCCCGCTAAAGTTAATATTGCCGGTGGTGCTGTTGCTTTGGGACATCCAATTGGCTCTTCAGGTTCCAGGATAATTGTTACTTTGACACATCTACTAAAGTCTGGTCAAATTGGTGCTGCATCAATTTGTAATGGTGGTGGTGGCGCTAGTTCTATTATTATTGAAAAACTTTAGATAAATATTAACAATTATGGGTTTATTGTAAAAGAATGTAAATGAAAGATCTAGAAACTAATAAAATTAATTGTTGTTGGCAATTTTTACGATTTTTACTAAGTAATTGTTATATTTATATCAAAGCATTATTTACTATATACAAGTTACTCTCTTTATAGTGAAGTCCTCGGGCTATAAAAATTCTTCACTATATTGAGAAATTCACTATATCGAGAGCCTTTCAATATAATAAAGACAACAATCAAATATGTTTTATATAGCAATATAATAAAATATATGTTAATTTGATTGAATAATAAAATATTATATAATAAAATCTTCACTATAATATAAGATAATTTGTTATAAAAATTTTCACTATAGTTTATATCGAGAGTTTACTATTTAACTTCATTATCAGTTATATAGAGCGAAGATTTATTAATAATAATTCTAAAAAAATTCTTCACTATAAGCCAATCTTCACTGTTCACTATCGAGAGTGACTTGTATATGATATAATAATTATATGTTGGTAATTGATATAAGCGAAAATTTACAGTGAAAGTATTATTTGCTGCATAAGCAGCGGATCTCATGCTTCCCCAGTATATTTTCGCTTATATAAAATTACCATAAACTTTTATGTACAGCAAGGCAAGGACCTGCAAAATCTGATATAATTTATCAAAATATGATCTACTGTTACTGCTGATTAATAATTAAAGTGCAGATTGAATTGCGTTTACTTATCTGTATATAAATTCTATAAATTTATATAATTAAAAAAATTTGCAATTTTTTAAAAGGACGTGTTATATAAGACCAACGCGTTCTAAAATTCTCGAGTTTTACTATAAACTCTGACTCTAACCTTAACTCTATCCCTAAACCCTAACTCTAACTATAACCAACCATAACCTAACCTAATCTAGTCTACAAAGTAGAGTGTTATGAATTATAATATAATATTTCTTTTTTTAAAAAGTGTTGCACTAAATTTCATTTCGACTGTTTGTGCTTTATGATCGTTAAAAAACATTTGTTATCATGTCCAAACTGCTAACATAGATTTATTTTCTTGATAATATTATTATAGTGCTTGAAAAATATATTTGCTGTAATCGAAGCAATCGAAGCAATTCGGAGTAAATCGCAGGTCCCTGATGTTCAATATTTATTTCAAAAATAAAGTTTTTGTCTTACAGTACGTAAGTTATTGTCTTTAAGGTAAAATAGGATAATACAGTGCATAAATAGATCTATGTATTGTAGAAATGAGTTCATGAAAAAAGTTACTTGATGGGGTTAACCAGTAATAGATTAATAAAGGTTGCGAAATAAAAGTCTGATTGGCATTGTACAATTAGAAACTGATTCGTCTCACCTCGTGATTCACGGGATTAAAGCATAGAAGAGTATTCGAATCATTTGATCGATCCCTGAAAACAATATGATCAGAGACGTTAGTTTCTAATCGTTTCAGCCAGTAATTAGATTTTTCAAGGTTATAAACTTGATACTGTATTCCGAAATCCGGCTTTAATTATGTCACTCATATAACATACTACGATTTAAAAAGAGCAAGATTTTAATATATTTAACAATTGCGTTGACGTGAATCTCACGAATCATGCTTCGAATCGAATCATGAGTTTACGAGTTCAATCACTACAGCACTAATACGAATTATACAGTATTTAAGTCAACCGTTAAAAGAATTTTATTAAAGTAATTGTTAAGAAACTTTCAATTAGAAGAAACAACAACATTAAATAAATTTTGATGTAGAAAACAATCTTAAAAGCAACTCACCGATAGCCAAATATTACATATGACATAGAGCTGCAGACATTAGAATATCAATGAACATTTACTATGACGTTTGACGTGACGTATGTGACGTGACGTTTAATATATTATATATAGTGCTTGGATCCGGATTACAAAATCCGGATGTATCCGGATATAAAAAGGATAACGGATTTTATTTTTGTAAAGCGGATAATAAATCCGGATGTTTATTTTAGCTGTTATAAATCCGATTTTTTATCCGGATATTATATGCTAATCAATTTCAACCAATCAGAGAGGTTTAACGTGACTTTGATCAGAAAAGTATCATTAATTCTAAAATTTTCTCGTTTCCCGAAATCTTTTCTAATTTTTCCGGTAAATTACCTAACTCTCCAGAAACTATATCGCTGTCCCCAGACTGAAGGTTCGAAAGCGATGTAATTTCCGGAGAGTTAGTTAATTTACTGGACGAAGCAGAAAAGATTCAGGAAAACGAAAATAACTGTAAAGCAGGATATCTGCATTAATTTGATTCACATAGTATATGGAGTATCTAGTGTTACTCGTATAAAGTTTATTATTCGTAGATCGCATTAGTAAGATTTAAAATTTTCGACATGTTGAATAACATAATTGAATACTGTCCAACATGTCAAGCTTTTCAATTTTGACCGGCATCATTTAATAAAAAAAAAATTTTAGAATTACAGCAATTATCAAATTCTGGGATACCTGAAAATTTCTCGTTTCCTGAATCCTTTCTTTTTTGTCCACTAATTACCTAACTCTCCGGAAACTATATCGCTATTTTCGAGAGACAGAGATGTAGTTAGGTAATTTACCGAACGAAACAAAAAATTCTGTGAAATGAGAAAATTTTTAGGTGCCACAGAATTTATGATAATAGTTGTAAATCCGGATACAATCCGGATTATAAACCGGATAACTAACACATATCCGGATATAAATTCGGATTAGAGAAAATGAAATATCCGGATATCCGGTTTAGTATCCGGATCCAAGCACTAATTATATATAAATTTTATATGACGTGAAGAGTGACGTACTACCTTGGACCTTCTAAATGTTTGCAGCTCTAATATGACAGCTAATTATTTGATGAAATTAGATATTCTTATATGGAACAATCTATTGGAAACAATTCGAATATGTAATATAAAATCTTTTTTCGAGTATATATAATAATAAAAGAGTTGAGATGCGTCAAGTATTGTCTTAGTGTATAAACATTGAACACTGAACAACTGTTCTAAAATCTTTGAATGAATGCGATATATTTTAAGACCAAGAGAAGGATGAGAAAACATTGATCACTAGAAAGTTTGATTTCTACTTTAATATTAACAAAGAATATATTTTACAAGATTTAATACTATATTTAAAAATTATTAAAGTTTAACATGGTTATATTATGGACAACTTGTAATATTAATAATGTTATATTAGAATTTAATCTTTAATTTTATATTAGTTTAAACATAATATTATTCTATTAATATATAAATAATATTAGTTTTGTATTAGAATTTAATCTTAATTTTAAATTAGTTTAAACATAATATTATTCCATTCATATATATGTATTATAATATTAGTTTTGTATTAGAATTTAATATTAATCTTACATTAGTCTAAATATAATTATAGATACGGTGTACAGTATGAGAATCGTTATATGAAAAATATTTGAATTTGCTGAATAAAAGAAATGCGTAATATTTTGTTTACTATACTATTATAAATCAAATTTCAGGATAAAAAGTTTTTATGTTTATTGAGATTACTGTATTCAGCGTTTTTTAAGTTAATAAGTTATACTAAGTTTGTTAATTTATTATAACCTAATTAATCTAATTAATTATTTTTATCAAAATAAATCATCAAGATAATTCTTATTATGTCGTAAAAAAACAATTTTACTTATTATATCAGAATCTTTATAAGTATTCAGAAGAATTTTAAGGTTCTCCTTATGTTCATTTTTTGATAACTTGGAAGAATATGAGGTTGCAGGTATTGCTAAGTATTTCCTTGCAAGAATAGCCAATCCAGGATATAGGCCTTGATATTGTTGCCACCATTCATGTAGGTCAATACTACTCTGTTGTTGTGGTAAGTCAAGATAACTTTTAAGCTCTTTGCTTGCCTTTTCTTGCGAATTTTCTTGTGGGTTCGCTTCATTATAATCAATCATATTATTTGAATTTGAAGTTGAGTTTGCGGATCTGTGATCTGAAAAAAAATCAGATACTAATATATTCTGACGTTTTGGTAATTTTTCACCACTTATTGAATTTTCAGCATTTTTTGATTGGTTTGAATAAAAGTCTTCACATTCTTTTTGCACGAACTTTTCCGCTTTCTTTAATGTTAAAATGTCTTTAATATTTAATCTTCAATAATAAAAATAAAAATAATATATATACTTACTTTTGAAGAATATGCCAATTTGAAACGTGGATCTAATAAGGAGGCCACATTTCCAACATCTGCGGTACCGGCATCAGTATAAAAGAATATATCAAAATAATTAGGCCTATTTAAAAAATTGTAAATCGAATCTGTAATTGCTCGAATTATATTTATTTCTAAATTATTTCCAGTGGAAGATTCGAGCTTATTCTTTATATTATACTTAATTCCATTAACTGTTTTTGCAAAAATAGAATGCATAACGTTAATAGTCAAATAATCATAATCATCCATAATCGTTTCTACTGATTCCAAAGGTTCAAATATTTGTGATAATTTAGATAATATCTTAAACTGTAAAGAATCTGGCAGTAATGCTTTAAGATCATTTCCTTTGCTTTTGACATAATCATCTTTATCACTACACCAAGAGCTAACTAAACTATTAATTTGTTGTTCCATTGACACAATATATTTTAATCCAAAATAAATGGAACTCCATTTTCTTTCTATAATTTTGCCGATATCAAAAATAATCGAACCACCAATCAATGCTGATAATTTTTCCTGCGCCTCTTCCTCTTTTAAAATTTCAATTACATCTTGAATTCCATCAATTTTGGTTTTGATTTCTTCGATTTTTTCCAAAATACTTTGATTTTCAACATTTAAACATTGCTCTAAACAAGTCGGTAATAATGATTCTAGGAAATGAAAGGCATTACGAATATATTTATGATTGCTGAATTCTGAAAAGTTAGAGAATTCGGCCTCTGCATAAAAGTCCGTAGTAATAAATTCATAATTCGTTAACTCCCATTTTTTCTGAATTTGTTCAATATATTTATCAACCATACTATCAATACTATCAAATTCCGTCATACACAAAAGAATTCTATGGATTTTAAAATCTTTTGTTAACCAATGACAAGTAATTTCCATAAAAGTTTTTCCAAAACATTCTTTATCATCGATATTCCAGATATGAATCGCTAATGCAACAGATTCAGCACTTTGAATCATTTGTTTCAATCTTGAGAATAATTTATCATACGTTTTGTTAATTTGTTCTTCTATTTTAAGTGTTGTTGTTGGTATTTGATATGGTTTATTGACAAATCCGGTAGACACCATATCATTCACAATATTGAAAGATTGATTTGAGGTGACAATGAATTTAATCAACGGTAGATTAATGTCTAATGCAGGATTTGTGTTAGGTTTTTGAACAGGTTTCGTCGTTTCTACAATTTTATGTATTTTTTTAAGATGTCCCTTAAGGTTGGAAGTTGATCCATGCCAGGTGTATTTTGTCGTACATCCGGGAAACTTACATTTTGTTTCAATTCCCATTGTTTCAGGATATGGTTCAAAGTATTTCCAACAGAAGCTCCTTCCACTTTTACTCCCGGTACGTCGACGTTTTGTTTGTTGATTAACTTCTGATTGTTGACTAGTGTCAGATAAACTGTCTTCTTCAACTTCCATATCGTCATTTTGTGATGAATCATTGAGATTTCTTTTGTTGTTTGCCATTATAGAGACGTCTTAATAGATCTTGTTATAAGTTTGAAAAAATGTAAAGAATGTAATTGAAGATCGGTTCCCAATTTTTTAAATGTAATGTTGCATAGGGATTACATAATCGGAATTACACTTTTGTAACCTTGCTTTTTAAAATAGAAATACCAATATATTGGTATTGCAATTTTTTATTTTTGTTTTCATACTATATAGCTAATAATTAAACTTACTGTTAGTAAACCTTTAAACGTTTTGTAATCGTTGCTAAATAAATAATTGAAAAAATAGATAGCATTTAGACAAACATAGTTGTAAATATTAATATTTTATTTCAGCAGAAATTCATTTAATTACATAGAGGCTTTTCTAAACGAATTATCTTTGGTCTATATAGGCGATTGTACAAAGCGTTGAACAATTCTATTATATGTTTGGAATTGAATCAGTACCGTATAAGCGCGAAATAACGATTTTGAAAATCGAATCTCCTTAAAATAGCATGTTATTTCAAATTAACACCCATGCACGTCCCGAATTAACGCGCATCCCAATATAGCAAGTAATTTTTTTGCACGAAAAAATATGATTCAGCCTATAAATACATTAAACACGTACCCAGGTGTAATCAATTTAGATCATATCCAGCTTTACATAGTCATTACGCAATAACGTTAACAGATCATAACCTAAAATTGCCACAGATCATAACAGGTAATTGTTCGTTTAAAAGATTTGGTATTGGGAATGGAAGTTTAGAAAACAAGTGTGCAGAAAATCCGGAAGTAATCGACGTAAGGTTCATGAATATAAAGGACAAAGGATACAAGAAAGTTAATTGATGGCGTAATGGGAAGCTTAAATATAAGTCGATAGTAAAGGGAATAAATACAAAAGATCAAGGTAATCGGATATGAAGGAAAAAACGAAAGTCAAAGACATACCTGAAGGTCCTGGCAAAGGAAACATTCGAAGGAGCAAATGTGATGAAGATGAAAAGAAAGCGTTTGAATGTCATTAAAATCACAAACTGAGTAAGGCAGATGGAGTATATGGTTGGACATTGTAACCGAAAGTGAATTGAAGACGAGGTGGATTTTGAGGATAATGTCAGAATGATGTGTGTTGAACGAATTAATAAAGGTGTTGAAAGCATTGAACGAAATGATGCAGTCATGACGTGTAAAATGAATGTTGATATAGAGAAAGTAAAAGAAAGAATGAATGGTTAGTTGATAAATGATGAAATTTGTGAAATGAACAATGAAAATTTGAAAACACACCTGAACTGGATGTTTAAGCGACCCACAAGATTGAATCTGTCAATAAATTTGATGAAATTGATCTTGAAACGGCAAAACTGGAAGTAGGTGATGTAAGTAAAGATAAAGGGAAAGATGCAAACGTCGCCGAAACTGCTGATGAAGCTGGTGAAAATGGTACGATTTCTGATCTTTTGTGTTCGTATTGGTTATGTTGCATGTGTATAGGCATATTGAAACTTTGGGGGCGAAGTTTCTGGGATCTAACTGATGACATAGATAAATCGAATGCTCTTGGAATTTGTGGTGTTGGTGGAGTGCCTGATGATACTCCAGTCCAAAAGGATTATAAAGCGAGTAGCTTTAACTATATAAAGATGAACCCCATCCTGATAGTTTGATATAACCATCACATTAGTTACTGCACGTAGCACCACTATATAAGGCGCATGCGCGTTATGTTAAATTCGAAAATCATTCTTATTTCGAAATACCGCCCATGCGCGTACTCTGAATAACGCGCAGGTCGATTAATTAACGCGCAGGTGGGTGTTATTTCGCGATTGGACGATATATGCATTTAGAAAGTGAATTTTTATAGTTTATGCATTTACAAAAGATGTAGTTAGACTACACCTTTTTTGTGTGATGACGAAAGATGAAATCTAAAACCTGCGAAAGACGAAAGCGAAACCCTGACGATCATTTGATGAAAGACGTAACTTAAAATTTGGGAAGAAAAATGAAACTTGGCGAAACACTGGCAAAATCAAAACCCAGCTAAAAAGCGAAACCTAAAAAAGCTACGCTATAATCATTACCATTTGTTTTTTTTAGAAATGTGGTTTACTTGAATGACAGTTTTTTTTTTTTAATCTAGGTATTCTTACAGTGAATTGTTTATCAAATCCAGCACTATACAACATTCTTTCAAGCTTATACGTTTCAAGACAACTTCTGAATACGTATCATATTTTCCACTCTACGTATTGTATCTGATAACGTATTACTGTCATTATTCGGTCTCATGTTACGTACCACAAATCTTCTGTTTAGAATCAATCTACCATCCATTCTTAACGATATCTTCATCACGTTCCTCATTGCATTTAATTTTTTTGGACCGTTTTATTATTCAAAAGAGTAAGTTTTTGCTTTTCCATAGCTTTTGCTAACCAATACCCTTTGCCATTTTTTTTTTCCATTCTACTATTACGTACGTTTTCATTTTGCATGTGATAATCTTATTACCATCATCATTGGATTCGATATTGTTGCTCACGCCTTGATTACGTAGTAGGTTTTGATAATAACTTGATGTCATGCGCTCGTTTACAATTCGGCGAAATCCAAAATTATACTATCCTTTCAAATTGTCACCTTCGAAAGACCATTCGAATGATTAGTATCTACTCATAAGACATTTGATGAAGATCGAATGCTCATGTTTATTTGTTTCAACTTCTACTCCATTTTGATGACATTCATCAACATCTATTTCAGTTTTGACCTGTCAATATGATCGATCTTGCGACCATAACCTTTCAGGTCTTCGCTACTCACCATTCAAATATCAGGTAATCATAAAATCTATGCTACTAAATCTAACTTGCATGAAACTTGTTTATACAACCATGTATACATGACTAGGGGAAATTCACATGGGTTAAGCCACCAAGAATAAAAAGGGGTACTGTACGTAATATCTATTTGATATATAGGACCCGTAAAATGCTTATTTTTTCTAACAAAAAAATTTTTTACAAAAAATGACAAATACGGAAAGAGAAGTCGACCGTGTTGTAGTATGACATTCTACCTTTATGAGAGGAAGAATCCTTGAGTGGGACATTATAGCGATTTTGAGAAGCATGGGCTTCAGAAGAGTCGATGCTTTAACAGGAATGAATACACACGGGTTTTTCTCACTGATTATTTGTCGAGTCGAAATTACGCTGCCACATCTGTGTAATGAAATCTGATAGAGAATTGAAAGCTCATCGTGGCGACTATTTTGATAGTTAACGTTATTCTCTATCAGTTATGGATGTTCCTGTTGTTAAATTGACCCGCTTTGCGCTAGAGAGGCACTTTCTGTATTGGGAAGTGTTCTGCTGGGAAGTTGGTGAATAGGATATACTCTGGCATTTAAGCAAGTTGGTTAATGATGATGGCACAAATATTCACAATTTATTATTTATTCTATAGTGGACCTGGCGACGAGGGTAGAGATATTATATGCCGAATCGCCGGGATCACCATTGTGGTTCAGTGCAAGAACTATACGCGTCGGCATTCAATACGTAATTTAATTATCGTTTTCGTTCAACATACAGTAAAACTTCCTTAAATGCACGCTTTATACCGTATTTTCACGAAATAATGCCACCTGCGCGATATTTTGAGTACGTGCGCGTTATATTGAGGCAAAAAAAAAAAACTTTTTTTAAACTTGCCTGCTATCAAATTATTTGTTGAAATCCTAATGTGGGTACTGTAACGGTTGATTGGGAGAGCGGGTGAAACAATAGTGCCAATTTACGCTCCAACCGTGTACGGTGAGAGAGATATAAATATGAGAATATATAGGTCACAGGGTATGTTTAGAGGCGGATATATAGGTTATGTAGAGGGTTGGTGGGATCGAAATAGGTGTCACGGGGTTTAGGGTGTCGATGTAGAGGTGTAAGAATTTCCTACAGGTGCAGGAGACTTCCGAGACGAATATAATTACTTTCAAATGGCCCAGCCAATATTGGTAAGACTAAAAGAAACAACGTTTATCAGATAAAGATCTAAACTAAAAGACTTTCTATAGACCTATCGGTAGGCCGATATGCATCACGTGTATTATTGCGAAGGATTAACCAAAACGGAGTTATATCGAATTCGAGTCTTAATAAAGCCGATTCGAGGTTACAAGTCAATTCAGTCCGTCGAATTGAGTTACGAAAAGGGTTATTAAAGTTACAAGTCGAATTCAAAGATAAGTATAATTTCGGTATTCAAAGAAAGATATGATTTATTTATAATAATAAGGGAAGTCTTTATTTACATTGAAGGAACTTAACTATCTTTTCTTGGCCTTGAACTCGAGGCCTTTATATACATTGAATTCTATTTGTATTTACGCAGCTTGGACTATACTATCTCTATGATCGCTACGTTTACGCTATACTTACTACGTTTACTCCGTTACAATTTAAACTTTCACTAGCAGACCTTGGTATTTTCTTGTCCACCACGCAGGCTCAACTACGCTCACGTAGTGGGCTCTGCTAATCTATATTGGTCTAACAGGTTTAAACTACGTAGCCATCCCCACGCCTTAATGTGGCTACAATGATATTTATGGGCTTAAGCCACCAAGCCACCATTTTAGTATGAACTATTTACATCGGGAAAGAATACAAATAAGGAAAAATGTTTACAATATTAAAAATTTAATTTTTAATTCGTTACAGTACGCATCTTCGGGACGCGCATGGCGTTGTTTGAAATCATGTATCTCTATTTTTAGGGACGTAATTTTCTAAATGATACCCATGCCCGTTACTTCGCGAAAATACGGAAAATGCATGCACTCGTAAGAGCACTATATATTTTGCTCTCCATAAATGCACACACTCCTTAAGTGCACATTTTGCTTTTTTTCAATATGGTCCCAGGTAGAGTTATTAACGGCTCATTTGAAGCCGGCTTCAGCTGCATAATAGAGCCAAGCCGGTCCAAGCCGAGGAGCTATGGTGATTGAGTCGAATCTTGAGTTGCAGCTTAATTTGTGGCTTAAGATATAACTTAGAGCCGCAGCTTAACTGTGGCTCAGCTTAAGCTGCAGCTCATGATTATACTGTTCTCATAAATTCTGGGACAACTGATATGTCGATAAGTTATTGATTTCGGGATATACGTAGTTTAATAAGATGCGGTGACTAATATATATTACAATACAGCAATAAGACTAAATATCGACATGCATACTTGTCGCACTTGTAAGTCATAAACTTTCAATTCCTATTCTTTGGCAAAATCCATTTTCGCTCAAACGAAGCCTTTATTCATTTCTAATTATTTTCGACGAAAATATATTTTTAAAAAATTGTGTAAAATTTCGATTCCTATTCTTTGCAAAATCCATTTTCGCTCAAACGAAGCCTTTATTCATTTCTAACTATTTTTCGACGACATTTTGTTTTTAAAAAATTGTGTAAATTTCAATTCCTATTCTTTGGCAAGATCCATTTTCATTCAAACGAAGCCTTATTCATTTCTAATTATTTTTCGACGAAATTTTGTTTTTAAAAAATTATGTAAAATTTCAAATTCCTATCCTTTGACAAGATCCATTTTCATTCAAATGAAGCCTTTATTCATTTCTAATTATTTTTTGACGACATTTTGTTTTTTAAAAAATTGTGTAAAATTTCAATTCATTCTTTAATTAATCCATGTTCGTTCAAACGAAGCCTTTATTTATTTCTAATTATCCTTCGACGAAAATTAGTTTTAAAAAATTGTATAAAACTTCAATTCCTATTCTTTGGCAAGATCCATTTTGTTCAAACGAAGGCATCTATTCACTTCTAATTATTTTTCGTTTCTTGTCGAAGAAGAAAAATTCGGGTTTAAAAAATTAAGCTAAGTTTCGATCCTATTCTTTGGCAAGCCAGTTTCGTTCAAACGAAGGCATTTATTCATTTCTAATTATTTTTCGTTTTTTGTCGAAGACGAAAAATTCGGTTTAAAAAAACTAAACTAAATTTCGATTCCTATTCTTTGGTAAAGACCCATTTTCGAACATTTCAATAACTTATCGAATTAATTTCAGCCAAATTTTTATCAAATGTCCCGGAATTTATGAGAAAAGCTGTAATACTGACGCAGATCAATGATTACTGGAGCCATGGTTTGAGCCATGGCTTGAGCCATGGCTTAAGCCGTGACTTCAATAGTCATGGCTCAAGCCGGAGCCACAGCTTTTAAAAGCCAAGTCAAGCCGCACAAGCCATTAACAGCTCTAGTCCCAGGCAGGTACACTTACAGAGGCTTTACTGGTATACATTGTTATATATTTATAAATAAACACATATTATTTGAGACTTTTTAAATAATATCGATCTATTGATCTATTGATAATATACTAAGTAACTTTTAAGTAGAGGTCGGAACCGGTTGTAAGTTCAAAAACCTAATTGGATTTGTATACTGGTTGATAATCCGAATTTCCGCAGTAAAACATATATATTAATACAAGCGAAAGTGGGGAGCAACTGACGCCCCTGTTGCACTACTTGTAGCAGTTCCTGTTAATGTCTTTAATATTCTATCAAATGATATCCATTAGATCATATACTCATAAGTCCTAAGATGAGAACCTTAGTTTAATATATATTCACATTATAAATTAACACAAATAAAAATTAATTAGTAAAAATTTGTGAACTTGAGTAATTTATTTTGAATATTTAAATTTATAAATGTTCTTTATACTCATGCACTAAATTATCACGAATAAAAATTAATTTTCATGAATTTGAATAATTTATTTTAAATTCTTAGATTAATAAAATATTTTTAGGCTTACGCATTAGCACTGGTCGAAATTGAGAAATCGGGTAGATATCATAGCTCGATATGTCCCCGATTAATGGCGCATTCGTGTCATGGAGTTATTGGCAAACTGATAGCTATATTAACTTACTAATATCTCTATCAGTTCTGATATATACCCAATCATGACACGGATAATGTCATTAATCGTGTCATATCAGGACTAAAAAATTGATATTAAAATCTTTATTTAACTCAATGTAAATTATTGCGAATAAAAAAAATCAAGTTATTAAGAATAAATATTGATGAACTTAAACAGCTTAATCTTTACTGAAACTTAAAAAAAAGTATATATGTTTTTATAATAAAATAATAATATTTTGAAAATATAATAAATATGCTTTTATATAAAAAAATATTTTAATAATGTTTTTATAATATATTAAAAAATTTTAAAAATAAAATAAAAATTTAAATCTGTTTTAAAAATATTATAAAATTATTATAAAAACATTATTATTATATTTTAAAAATAGTTTAAAATAAATTGTTTAAAAATATTTTAAAATATTATTTTAATATTATTAAAAATATTATAAAAACATTATTGCTATATTTTAAAAATACTTTAAAATAAATTTTTTAAAAATGTTTTTAAAGCATTATTTTAATATTATAAAAATTATTATAAAAACATTATTATTATATTTAAAAATAACTTTAAATAAATTTTTACAAATGTTTTTAAAACATTATTTTAATATATTAAAAATATCATAAAAACATTATTATTATATTTTAAAAATAGTTTAAAATAAGCTTTTTAAAAATGTTTTTAAAGCATTATTTTAACATTATCAAAATTATTATAAAAACATTATTATTATTATTTAAAAATAACTTAAAATAAACGTTTTTAATACATTATTAAAAATATTGTAAAAATATTATTATTATATTTTAAAAAAAAATTTAAATAATTTTTTTAAAATATTCTTAATACATTATTTTAATATTATTAAAAATATTATAAAAACATTATTATTATATTTTAAAAATATATTAAAATAAGTTTTTTAAAAATATTTTTTAAACCAAAATTATTTTTAAAAAATGCTTATATCTCGTAATTTTGCTTATGAAACCATCCTTCGTATTTTAACAAAAAATCTTTTTTGTGAGATTTTGGGGTAAGCACATTTGTCTAAATCATTATATTATTGATTTGTTTTATTTATATTATATTTAATATTATAAAATATATTATAATATGATATATTTATATAATATAAATATTTATATTATACTATAAATATGAAATTTATTTAGTTTAATAATGTTTTAAAAATGTTTTTATTAATATTACTAAACAGTTTTAATATATATTATTTATATTATTATTATTAACTTATAACTAGTAATTATAACATTTTTTAAAACATAATAAAAACATAATTAATATATAATAATAATATTTTCGATTTTTTTATAGTTTCAGTGAAGATGTTCTTTACTTCACGATCTAAAATAAAAATGTAAATAGTGAGCATTCATAACTTATTCTAAATATTTTAAATTTATACTCTCTATTTTATGCGAATAAAATAAAATTCTAATAGTTTAATGTTAAATTAATGAATGTTCTTTACCGTATGCTCACAACCTAAATAGTAGATATTCATGAATTTGAATAATTTTTCAAGCTTAGATTGACTCTAGTTAAGATGCAAAAAATTGTATCAAAAGATACGGTATCAAAAACTCGAATATGTGCATGGCATTTGCATGTGAACAACAATGTCATAAATCAAGTTGACATACAATACAGTCAACAGGTCGAAAAGCGGGTTAAGCAGTAATTTGAATGCTTTTCTGAACATACATGTAACGTTAACATAAAGTGCTTATTGAACACCACTGATCGACAAAAACTTCAGCAATATGTAGTGTGTAGCTATAGAATGGGAGAGCAACACTAATCTAAGAATTTAGCTCCTATAATTACGGGTAATGTTCAACGGTTACGACTTCAAGAAATACAATCACGTAACAATAATAGCAATGTATATACAGAAACAGGAACAAAGTAACAAAGTAACATTATAAGCGGGTGAGACTTCGTATCTAATTACTCAGGGATAGGTCTCTTCGGCCAACATTGCCTACTTCCTATATGACTTCAGAACGAATCTGGACTTTATTGAGTTCAAATGAAGGATAATTTATACATTATAACAATGGCACATAATTCCCTCAGACTTGCACAGGCATCGCTTCAGGTTACATAAATTTTATTTCCAGTAATGCCACCTTTGCACACAATCCACTCCGATGTGAACAGAGATCTGTCTCAATCTCACATATTCCGCTCCCTTCGGCATATACCATTTCTAAATGGACCAGGGAGGCGCAATCTCAGATCCATGTGAAATCTCAATGGAAAGGCTTCTCACAACAGGTTCTTGCAAGCCTTAATTTCAAAAAGAATGAAATTAACTGGAACTAAATATAACAAAGAAAAAAAATAAAGTCGAAGGTCACGGGAACCGTGACATAGTGATCAGCATCACCTGGGAAGTGCTATTGTAACGGTTGTTTGGGAGAAAGGGTAAAACAATATAGACAAATAATGCCAATTTACACTCCAACCGTGTAGATATAAAGCGATAGGAAGAAGGAGAGTTTATAATGGGTGAGGGTAAGTAAACGAAACGAATAAGGATGATGGGTATGCTGATAAAGCGTGATATCAATGATTGGTGATAACTATATACTTAAAAGTACAGTATTATTGATTTTGGGTTGATAATAATCAGGTGAAATCGGGATAATCACGACACAGAGGATTCGTACAACGTCCGTAGCTCTCCCACAAAAAAATTGTTCACCCCCTGTAATATTGGCCAATCGAATTTCAGGATCAGGTGTAACGTAAAATTCGAAACGAAACCACCTTATTACAAAAAAACAAAAATAGCTTTAAATTTTAATTAGGAAACCACCTTCTGCGGCCTAATTAAAAGTGTTCCTTGTGAAATTTTACTGATAGGGCATTCTAACCCTGCGTTATACTCACCCTAACCCCAAATATAACGCGTTTTTTAGGTTTATACGCAACTTTTTACTTAGAAAATAAAAAACGTTTGTTTTGACTATCACGTTACACCTGATCTTAAATTTGATTGGCTGGGTGAACAATTTTTTGTGGGAGAGCTACCTAAGTCGGATTCGTACGAAGTCAGGATCACGTGAATATTTAAAAAGAATTAACTAAACTCGTTACGTAGAATTCGAGTTATAATAAGCCAATACGAAGTTACAAGTTAATTCAGTCCGTCGAATTGAGTCTCGCAAAGTTTAAGCTTAAAGTCGAATTCAAAAGATAAGTTTAATTTCTTTGTTTACATTAAAAGTCAAATGGTTTAATTAATAATAATGAAGGGAATTCTTTATTAACGATAGGAACTGATCATTTTGGCCTTGAACTGGAGGCCTTTATATACATTTGAAATTCTAACTACGTTTACTTATTATTAATACGTTACTTAGTTATTACTACGTTAACATTACGATGGCTTACGACTTTCTTGTTGATTATGCGACTTCTACTACGTTTACGCAGTGGGCTTTTCGAACTTTCATTGCCCATCAGGTTTAAACGACTACGTTCACGTAGCCACTCTCATGTTTAATACGCCCAAAATGAGATTCATATGATTAAGCCACCAAGCCACCCATCGTTACTATTTTAGTATGAATTATTTACATCCGGGAATACAGATAAGGTAAATTTTTAATTCGTTACACTATTTAAAGTTCAGACACGAATTTCTATTAACTTCCCATCAAGGTCCAACCCAAGTACAGATAAAGTATTGAGGTATATAATGCAAACTTGTTCGTTTATTCAATGTTTAAGTGAATTATCAATCATTTTATTTTGCGACCCTTGTCCAACCCCAACAAAAAAAAAAAAAAAAAAAGAAAAAGCTAACATTACCAGCATTAAACAGGATAATTCGAATCCCGTTATTTTCATAGTAGCCGCTTATTTTTATTTGTTGGCCTGTTTTACACAGGTAGGAAACCGCCAACCAATGCACATCCCATTTCAATTTATTTGTGCATAAACGCAATTGATGTATGCATTCTTTACAGCTGCTTTCATATTCTGACTCGGTAATTTATCGATTCGGTCATTAGAAAATTTTCAGCTGTGAAAACAACTGTAAATAAAACTCATTACGGTATGTTAGCCGGATTCATCCCAACATATCACATGTATGCAATGAGGAATTATTCGAGGAAAATTTGAATATCAGGACTAGCTAATTGTAAAATTTCAATCAAATGAATTGACGACATATTTCAGGTTTCCATTTTTTTTAGCAATAATAAAATGGACATATTGTGACAGCAGAGTAATTGATTGAAATTGAAAAAATTTAAACTCAATACAACCATATTTAGAAGCGGGCTTGAATCAAAAATGTCAATATTTTCAAGCAATAATTATTTAATAATATTGGTTACGTTAGTCGGACTGACACAGGAATAGTTTTATTATAATTAGAGGATAGGATTAGGAAGGATTAGATAGGAAAGGAAATTAGGATTAAAAAATTTGGGAAAGAATTAGGAATTAAGATTAGGAAAGTACTACGATTAACTAGCAATCCAATCTGTTGTTGTCTTATTTATGGAAAGGTTAAAATTTAAATTAATAACATGTGATACGGTCATGGACAGTCGTGGACATGAGTTTGGACATTTTTAAGCAAAAAATAATTAATAGTTATTCGGCACGAAGTGCCGAATAACTGAGTTATTTGCTGTATGCTATTTGATTGGTCGATTTTAAGCACCGAAGGTGCTTAAAATTCGACCAGTCAAATCATATGGCAAATATATAACGGTAAGGTACAATAGTGTTCTAATGCTAGTAAAGCGCGATAGCGCTTTACTAGTATTAGAACACTATTGTACCGTAGTTATGAGTACTTCGTGCTTGAATAACTGGTTTATACGGCATTTATATTTGTTGGTTTTGCATACCAACTGTTGACCGACGTTTGAGATTTTAAATTTTTATGTACGTGAGTTACACACGTTGTCCCAGGGTTGGCAAATGACTTTTAAATGACATAAATGACATTGTGACATTGTCATTTGTCACTTTGTCATTTAAAAGGTAAATGACAAATGACAAAAATAGGTTATATTTAAAAATGCAAAGATCCTGTAATCATTAAGGTTTTGTGTCACTTTGGGCAGTTTAGGATTAGTTAAATCCTAAAACACCCGAAGTTCTAATATGTTATTTTAAATAACAAAAATAACAAATGACATATGTCATTTGTCACTAATTTGTCATTTGTCATGAAAATTTTAAATGACATTGTTATTTGCCATCCCTGCAGTAAAGGCACACTTATAAAGGCTTGATTGCGAGACACATCTGCAGCAGGGTTGATATGAATGCTGTGAAGAATAATTATCACCAACTCTTTGTCTGTTATTTGTCATAGTAGCAGTATTGTTAACTGATATCGATACTAAAAGTCGATTAAAAAAAAGATCAAAAAACTACTTATCTTTAATATCAATCTGTTTAACTGGCATTACTGGTATTACATACGTTTTGCAATACTATGTTATGTAATGATTTAAATCTCCAAAGTCCAAATGCTCAGCAAAAATTAACTGCTATTAAACAAGCTATAAAATTTAACGCACCTATCAGGTACCTGCGGGCTTTTTTGTAAAGCCCAACCCGATCTGGTATTTTAGCGGGCTTAGCCCGAGCCCAGACTGTGATAATTACGGGCCTAAAAATATAGGCCCGACCCAGACTTTGACAGTACCGGGTCGAGTTCGGGCCTGGGTAGCCCAGCCCGATTCTGGACTCTAGGTCTGGGTCCAAGTATAAACCCACACCTGAATATTTGATACCTAATCTGAACCGGAACCGGGCAGATAATAGTGACCAAATATTTAACTCGGGTCATGACCTGGGTTAACAGTCATAAAATTATTGTTGATTTACCTGTAATTGCCTGTGATAATTAACCAATAAAATGCATAATTTTTTAAACCATTTATATCATTTTAATTACTAGAAAATGAAGAAAACTTTGCTTAAAGAAGCTATGAAATATTTATTATTAAATATCCAACTCATTAAAGAGTTAATATATAAATAAATTATTAGCGAAACTTCTGTATCTTTGTTTATTTATTATCTTTTGAAAAATCAAATTCGATTTTATTTTAGTATCATGACCTTTATTAGAGATACAACATGACCTTTAGCCCATATAATTAATAAAACTCATAGGCCATACATATTATCAATCTATAGTACTACAGTATTTAACCCAAAGTTTAACTCTATAATACTCAGAATATATAAAATAAGAGCATTAGTATAAGCTTTTTATTATAATAGCATGTTAAATGGTATAAACAAAGTTCTTTAGGTTTAGATTTTACATGTAACGTCTCAAACTTCTTTTTTTTTGTTGACCATTTCCAGCATTTAGAGCTTATGTATAGTTAATATCAGTGTTGTCACAGGACAGCTTTGGACAATAATTNTATAAATTGAAATTACTTAAAATTTTATTATGATAACATGATTTAAAATTAAGTAAAAAAGATTTATCACTAAATTTTACATATAATTGTATATTTTTTAATAATATATACTTTATTATAAGATGTATGGACACTATGGACACTATGGACACTATGGACATGGACATGCCAAAAAAAGGCATGGACATAGTAAACACGACATCACGTAATTACATAAATCTTTATGCAGGAGGATTTTTAAGAGTTTATTTATTTATGGATTTGTAATTCGATGGTTGTCTAAGTTATTACAAAGACGAATATACGATGTTTTATAACTTTTACATGTAGGAGGCTTTGATAACGGATTCTCGTTAATTTATAATGAATTAGCTAATCCCTTCTTTTCATTTAGGATTGTCCCTTCGTGAACCTTTCTATATCGCGTTTACGCCATTATCACTAGCAATAATGCCTAAGTCTTGTAGATCATACACGTAATTAATTAGGATGTTAAGTGGTTCGTCTGGTCCGGTCCTAGTCCGGTCTTTAAAAAGTCTGGCGTTAAGAAACGAATCCATAACCTGTCAGAAATATAAACCGGTCTAATCCTAGCGGTTTAATCTTTTATCTATATAGCGTAAAAATAAAAAAAAAACGAGCATTTATAAAATTTGATTTGAAACTTAATTTGAGTACCCAATAATCCTAGTAACAATAAAACTGGAAACGCCGACTTTAATTATGGTAACTTAAAAATGTTGTTCACGATTCACATCGCACAAGGTTGCACTTCGGATCAGCTCGGATTACTACTCCGGAATTAAACTTCCTCAATCGATTATTGACTTATGTACTGTCACGGGTTTCCCGTGACATAATAATTCGGGGCTTAGATAATTTCTTCTGTATCCTTTTATTTATTTGTTTGATGGCTTGTGAAACCTGTTGTTATTGTGAGCTGTGGTAGTGGGCTTGCTTACAACTGTTGTGACTATAGATGCTGGTGAAATTAAATACACCAATTTCACCAATTCACCACCAATTTCACCAATAGTGATGAAATTATTTCACCACATTTCACCATATTTCACCAGCATCTATAGTTGTGACGGGCCGTCACAATCGTTGTAAGATTTGTTTTTACCATCATCGTGACTTGGTTACTGGTATTGGTTATGAAATTATGGGGCGGGTTTCTTCAGCACGGATTATCGACAACCTGTGTCGGGTATGCACAATTTTTGTGCGCTTAGCTCACAATCGTTGTGAGATTTGTTTACAACCGTGTTGAGTTTGGTTACGAGAATTGTATGTGAAAACAAGGGAGGTTAATGTAGTAGTCCATAGAAAGTGAAAAATGTCTATAAATGAGCGCCTTTTCCATGACAATAAAGGCAGATTTCAACGATCTTCTGAAATACGAATTAAAAAGAAACTGATAAATTGCGATTGGAGCTACTGTGCGATCGTGCACATTGCTCTCCCAACCAGTCATAACTAGTGATGTGCCATTTATATGATACCTGAAAAATTTTAGCGTACAGTACTGGGGTGTCACACAGACTAATTAACCAAAAACTATGTCCACTAACTATGTAATTTTCATATTGCAGATTTTTTACATTACAAAATACAAATCAATTTATCTGTTAAATTTATCGGATTTTATTAATTCACGATATTTTAGATATTTTTAAATGTATCAACTTATTATATAGGCATGCAATCGCCTTGAAATTTTTACCAGTTATTTATATAAAGTCAAAGAATAAAGCCATGTTTTTATTTTTTTCTATTAATATGTGAGGTTTGAACATTCGCTTTATAGAATACTTGAAAGTTAATTAATTAGGACGAAAAAAATTAAACTTATAAATCGAAACTTAATTAAAACTTTAACGAAAAATCAAACATAGCTACTTTGAAACAGTTCTGACGAACAGTTTCAATCAAAAAAAAAAATTAGAAAAATAAGTACAATATTTATGTGATGCTTTAGAATTTTGCGCTTTTCTTTATATTAATTAAGTAAAGTAAAATTACATTCGATCATTTATTTTAATATTACTGATTATGCAATATGATAAATTACATAGTTATCGGACATAGTTTTGATTAATTAGTCCGTGTGACACCCCAGTACAGTATGTACTGTACGTATAGTTCTTTTCCGGCATACAGTACGTACAGTATAGTACTGTACGCGGCACATCACTAGTTATAACAACGTTGTTTGTAAATTGAAAATAATGTATGTCACTTTGCAATCGGTAAACCATTTATTCTTTTATACAATAAATTCTCTTAGCAAATATGTTAATTAAGATTAATTAACAAACTTTTTTTTTTTAATAAGAAAAATTACTTAATTTTTAAAAAAACTAAACTTAAAATAAAAACTTTTTTTTTATACTTAAAGATACGTGGGCAACGGAGGCTTATGAATTAGCTAAACAATTGTAAGTATGATGTGTATTTGTAAATATTGATTCCTTAAAAAGTTAAACCGATTAATAATTCAACACACATCCAACGCAATAGTCGGTAGGTCTTTAAATGAATTTTTTACAGCAAATTACGATACAAATTAACATGATTTTAACTACATACTGCGTGTCATCGAAATAGCGAGTAAGTTTTTTAAAATGAATTTTTTACAATAAATTACGATAGACATCAACGATAATGCCAATACAAGCTAACATAAATTTTAACTACATTCTGTATGTCACCGCAATAGCGAGTAAGTTTATTAAATGATTTTTGCAGTAAATTACGATAGACATCAACGATAATGCCGATACAAATTAACATAACTTTAACTACATACTGTGTGTCATTGCAATAGCTCGTAAGTTTTTAAATGAATTTTTTTGCAGTAAATTACGTTAGACATCGATAATGACAATATAAATTAACATAATTTTATCTACATACTGCGTGTCACCGCAATAGCGAGTAAGTTTTTTTAAATGAATTTTTTACAGTAAACTAAGTAATCAGAAACTGATAGATGCCCGAAGCGCATAGACAGAGGTTCATTTGATTATAAATTGTCGTGCTAGCATCTGACGCGTTATAGTGAATTTTATTGGATGATTACGCGACGTGACAGATGTGCATCATGTGATTACGCAGATTCAAGTGCCTAAGGAGTATAATGTCCTCAGCTATGTTTCGACAATTACGATAGACATCAACGATAATGTTAATACAAATAGAGATGGGATAAAATGCACATGATTCGGAATCATACGCATTTTACACATTTTTCGAAACATGCACATTATACAATAATGCGCACACGATAAAAGAATAATAATTAAAAAATTTCGATGGGATAAAATGCGCATGATTCAGAAACATGCTCATGAATGCATATTAATGCGCACGATTCGAAGTCATGCGCACGCATGAAACCATCTCTAAATACAAACTAACATACTTTAACTACATACTATGTGCCACCGCAATAGTCTGTAAGTTTTTTTAGATGAATTTTTTTACAGTCAAAGATATCAATGGTAATGTCATACAGACTAACATAACTTTAACTACATACTGTATGTCACCGCAATAGCAAGTAAGTTTTTTTACAGTAAATTACGATAGACATCAACGATAATGCGAATATAAACTAACATAACTTTAACTACATATATTGTTTGTTACCGCAATAGCCGGTAAGTTTTTTAAATGAATTTTTTAACAATAAATTACGATAGACATCAACATAATGCCAATACAAACTAACGTACGGTAATTTTAATTACATACTGTGTGTCATCGCAATAGTCTGTAAGTTTTTTATAAGTAAATTCGATAGACATCAACGATAATGCCATTACAAACTAACGTACATACTGTGTGTCACGCAATAGTCTGTAAGTTTTTTAAATGAAGTAAATTACGATAGAATCATCGATACCAATACAAATTAACATAACTTTAACTACATATTGTGTGTCACCGCAATAGCTTGTAAGTTTTGTAAATGAATTTTTTACAGTAAATTACGAAAGAAATCAACAATAATGACAATATAAATTCAATTTTAACTACATACTGTGTGTCACCGCAATAGAGAGTAAGTTTTTAATGATTTTTACAGTAAATTACGATAGACATCAACTATAATACCAATACAAACTAACATGACTTTAACTACTCTACTTTGTCTCCGCAATAGCGAGTAAGCTTTTTAAATGAATTTTTTTTCAATATATTGCGATAGACAAATAGACAACAACGATAATACTGATATAAATTAACAATTTTAACTACACGCTGGGTGTCACCACAATAGCGAGTAAGTTCTTTAATGAATTTTTTACAGTAAATTACGATAGGTATCAGCATAATGCTAATGCAAACTAACATAACCTTAATTACATATCCGTGTGTCACCGCAATAGCGAGTAAGTTTTTTAAATGAATTTTTTACAGCAATTACGATAGACATCAATGATAATGCTAATACAAACTAACATAAATTTAACTATATGCTGTGTGTTACTACAATAGTCGGTAAGTTTTTTAAAGTAATTTTTTATAGTAAATTACGTTAGATATCAACATTAATGCCAATACAAACTAACATAACTTTAACTACATACTGTGTGTCACCGTTAATAGCTCGTAGGTTTTAAATGAATTTTTTACAATACGATAGGCATCAACATAATGTCAATACAAATTAACGTAAACTTTACTACATACTGTGTGTCACCGCAATAGACTGTAAGTTTTTTAAATGAATTTTTCAAAGTAAATCACGATAACGATAATGCCAATACAAACTAACATAACTTTTAACTGCATACGCAATAGCTTGTAAGTTTTTTAACAGTAATTTACGATAGACATCAACGATAATGCCAATTCAAGCCAACTTTAACTTCATACTGTGTGTCACCGCAATAGTCGGTAAGCTTTTAGATGAATATTTTACAGTAACTTAAGTTTAGACATCGACGATGATGCCAATGCAAGCTAACATAACTTCATATTGTGTGTCACCGCGATAGCTTGTAAGTTTTTAAATGAATTTTTTACAGTAAATTAATATAGACATCAACGATAATGCAAATACAAACTAACATAATTTTAACTACATACTATATGTCACTACAATAGTCGGTAAGTTTTTTTAAATGGATTTTTTACAGTAAATTACGATAATGCTATTACAACTAACACAGCTTTAACTACATACTGTGTGTCACTGCAATAGCTTGTAAGTTTTTTAAATGAATTTTTTACGGTAAATTACATGCCAATACAAAGTAACATGACTTTACTACATACTGTATAGTCTGTAAGTTTTTTAAATGAATTATTTACAGTAAATTACGATAGACATCAACGATAATGCCAATATAAACTGACATAATTAACTATATACTGTGTGTCACTATAGCTAGTAAGTTTTTTAAATGAACTTTTTACAATAAATTATCAACGATAATGCTAATACAAACTAACATAAATTTAACTACATACTATGTGTCACCGCAATAGCAAGTAAGCTTTTTAAATGAACTTTTTTACAGTAAATTATGATAGACATCAACGATAATGCCAATACAACTAACATAACTTTAACTATATACTATGTGTCACCACAATAGTCTGTAAGTTTTTTAAATGAATTTCTTACAATAAATTACGATAGACATCAACGATAATGCTAACTTTAACTTCATACTGTGTGTCGCTCAACAGCTCTTAAGTTTTTTAAATGAATTTTTTGGCAGTAAATTAAGATAGACATCAACGATAATGGCAATAAAAACTAACCTGACTTTTACTGCATAATGTTGTCACCACGATAGTGGGTAAGTTATTTAAATGTATTTTTTTACATTAAATGATAATCTCAATAATAATAATAAATCGTCTCTAACTAATTATATGTTAATCCATGATATTGGTTAATATTAAATTGTAACTCTTGATACATTATTATATTTATTATTATTCAACATTTAAGGCTTAGAAAGGAGTTTCATAATTGGACAAGTGGCAATAACTATGTTGATGAATTTATTAAACAAACTCAACTTAATGCGAGGAGATTTAAAGACATTATCGAATGGATACCTTTTGATAAATTTACAAAGATCAAGTATCTTGCTAAAGGAGGATTTGGCACTGTTTTCAAGGCAGTCTGGACTGATGGATGTATTAAGGGATTTGATTTTGAGAAGAATGAATGGATAAGATCTTCGCAAATGAGCGTTTGTTCAAAAAGTCTTGATAATTTTAAAGATATAAAAAAAGAATTTTTAAAAGAAGTATATATCATAAAATTTATTATCAATATTATTATTGTTATTATTATTTAAACTTAATTTATTCTAATTATGCTTTTAGATTGAAAATCAATATGTGTATAGGGGTAATTCAGTAATTGAAATTTATGGCATAACTAAGAACCCAAATGATCATAATTATATAATAGTTATGCAGTATGCAAAACAAGGAAGTCTCCGAAAATTATTAAATAGCAAATATAATGACTTAAATTGGAATCATAAATTAATGATTTTATCTTATATAGCTGATGGGCTTAATAAAATCCACAAAGCAAAATTAATGCATAAGGATTTTCATTCTGGAAATATAGTCAACGAAAGTTTGATTAGTTCTTATATTACGGATTTTGGTTTATGCAAGCCAGTATCACAAAAGGCAAGCTCTAAAGGAATTTTTGGTGTGCTTCCCTATATTGCTCCGGAGGTGTTGCATGGAGAAGAATATACTCAAAAATCAGATATTT
The DNA here is from genome assembly GCA_003550325.1 of Gigaspora rosea. Classification (NCBI taxonomy): domain Eukaryota; kingdom Fungi; phylum Glomeromycota; class Glomeromycetes; order Diversisporales; family Gigasporaceae; genus Gigaspora; species Gigaspora rosea. Next base: position 108,711 of record QKWP01001168.1, on the reverse strand, counting down.
ATTCTTTTGGAATAATTATGTCAGAAGTTTTTACTGGGTATCCTCCATATCATAATATTCCACATGATGAGAATCTAGCAATTAAAATTTGCCTAGGTTATAGACCTGAAATTGAATCTGAAATTCCCAGAATACTTTTGGATTTGATGAATAAATGCTTGGATTCTGAACCTCAAAATAGACCAGCTGCTGAAGAATTAGTTAATATGTTGAATCAATTTTATATAGATTTGGAGAATGAAAAGAGTGAATTATCTAAACAATTTAAAAATATTAAAAACTTGAGCAAAAATTCCAACCAGGTCATATCGATACGACTTAACTACCAGACGCATAAACAAGCTATTTATACAAGTCGGCTTTTGAAATTCCAAAATCTTCCTAAACAAATAAATACTAACTTGTAATTGCAGGTGAGAATATTATCTATCAAAAATATTGGTTTTAAAGTATTTTTTTTATACTTATTAATATTTAAACTGGTTTTAGTAAGCAAACGTGTTGAATGCGCAATTTTGACCAATGACTCAATGATTTTTTAGTTTCAATTATTTTTTTTTAAAATCAAATATCCTTTATTGAATTGGGTATACGATTATTGCTATATATAGTTTGTATTGTATATATTTGTATCTTGTACCATATTTAAATATGTCTTACTAGTTGTACTGTATACGTATTACATTTTTCTATATTACTAAAAGCTTGTTGCAAAACAAATAAATGTTTATAGTTGGTTTGATTTAAATTATTTTAATCTGGTACATAAATAATGTAAACTAGCTAATTAGTTAATAAATAAGTAACATTAATTCTCAACTCTCTCTAATGATCACTTGTACCAAATTTTCACACAAACAGAAAACCAAAATTTGCTAGAGTGAAAAGAAGCACTACAAAGTGATAGTTTTTATAAAGGTCAACCAAGGGCTTTATACTATTTCTACCTGCAGGGACTCCCTCATATATTTGGTATGCAAACCAAAAGTGTTAGTATACAAAATAACTGGCAGGAGGTGACAGCTTTGTACAGTGTTGTCACTTGGACGTGTCCATACTATGTTTTTTGTCCAACATTCAAGATTGTCCAAAATCGTCCAAGCCTATGTCCCATGTTTAACTAATCAATAAAGTAATTTAAAAAAATATATAATAATATATTTTTTTAGGTGCTGGACTCATTGGTGAAAAAATTAAAATAGATTATTTTAATAAAATTTTAAGTAATTTTAATTTGAAAAAATGTCCAAAATGTTCAAAAAATGTCCAAGTGACAACACTGCCTTTGTATACAAAATTTTGGAAAAAAGCAGTCTTTTATCAATAAAGTCCTTTGTATGTGGTTTAAAAGAAGAATAGCAAATGAATTTTTAATACACTTCTTAGAAAATTTAAAGGTCATAACTTGAAATCCAATCACCATATTCTTGCTTTTGTTAGAGTTTTTTAGAGAATATTTTTGCCAAACTAAAAGCAGAAAACCTGGCTTATCTTACAGGTCAAAATCCAATATATCAGGTACCTATCAGGTACCATATTATTATAATTAAAATACTATATATCAGTGACCTACTATATACATATCATATAGTTTGGATATATCAGATACCTATGTGTATATGTAATAAAAATAATTTTTAAATCTATATATTATAATTCTAAATCATTGTTTACAATATTCAACAAATTTATTCTTTATGATATAAAAAAAATTTTTGCTACTTAAAATTTTTTTAATTTGATATATCAGGTACCCGATAGATACAGCAATAGGAATTTCTAAAAGTGATAGTAAAATTTTTAATTTTGAAAATAAACTTCCTCTTTTTTTATTAACATAAGTCATTACTACTCGAGATGTGATCCAGATATCCACATATGCTCCGATTTTTGGAATTTATAAAAAAAGCTTATTTTTTTAAAACTTTAAAGCTATATAATTTTTGATCTACTGGTCCATTTTAAATGATTTTACTACCAAACTGTTCACCTCTTTAGCCCAAAATTATAAAAATCCAATCATGTTACGCACCTGAAATTGGTTTGACATAGATTAAACCAATTTCAGGTGCATTACCTATTTGACAGTGCATTTTCTCATGACCCTGTGATTGGATTTTTATGGGTTTGGGCTTGTTGGAATCATCTCAAAGAGATGAACATTTTGGTAGTAAAATTATTTAAAATAGACCAGTAAATCAAAAATTATATAGCTTTAAAGTTTTAAAAAAATAAGCTTTTTTAATAAATTCCAAAAATCAGAGCATATGACTAGTTTAATTTTATTTTAAATAACAGATTGCATTTCTAGCACATATATGCAATGGTAAAAATAAAAAGTAAATTTCTAGTTATCACTATAGTAGAGAATAACCAGAAATTTGCTTTTTATTTCTGCTATTGTATATTTGGCATGCATATCTATTAAACTTATCTTCCTAAAAATATTTATCCACCTACCTTTTTACTCTAAAAGTATCCTTGTCCATCTATTTACACATTATTTACCCACAGAAAAACTATCTATTCGAAAAACAACAAAAATAAATACAGTCGACTTTCTTTATACTGAACCTGTTTATACTGAATTTGGGTTATAGTGAACCTGATTTGGCAAAACAGATTTTTCTATAATAGATTATACAATACTAGTCGTACTAAACCAAAATATTAAATTTTTTTTACCGCACCCGAACTCTTTTTTACCAGCTAAAAACTATTTATATATATTTCTATATAATGAACTACATATGACTTAGATATGAAGTCATATGATTGGTTTAGTATTATAATCCATATGTACAGCAAATCATAAATTATACAAATATATGAATTATTTGAACCCCATGATTATGGTTAAAAAATTTTACAACAGCCATAATACAAAACATTTTTAACCAAAATTTAATTTATGAACCTATTTTTATATATTATAAAATTTTATTATAACTCAATCTAATTAAAAGATTCTGTTCTGAATCTAAAAGCACAAAGTTTTACCTAGGGGTTAGTAAAATTACAGGGTAACAACTTTTTATAATATATAGTCAAGAAAAATGATATACAATTATTTTGTGTAACAATTGTATAAATGTATAATAAAATGCTCACAATGCTATACCAAAAAACTTTTAACTATATTAAGGGTATAGTGTAATACAATATAAATATAAATGGCAAATTATTTGTTGTACATACAAAAATCAGCGGCTTATATAAACAAAGTTAGAATAATTTTAAAAATTAAATTAAATTAGTCGAAAACAATTTAAAAATTGATTTTTAATCTTATGTAAATATAAACAAGAATATTTCAATATATTTTTCAATTTTTCAATACTATAAAATTTTGCGAGGAGTTGTTAATTTTTACGAGGAGATCTACATAAATAATTAACTCTGATTGGTTAGAATTTATGTAAATCATATGATCATCATATGATTTGTTATGATTTGCACAATTTGCAACATGATTACTATTAAAAATAATCTACGTTACACTCTACCTTTAAATACTCGCTAATTTATAACATATTACTGCTATATTCAATTTCTGTTGTTTGGTAGATTTGTATAAAAATTGGTCATGTTTTGGTATTCATAGAAACTAAATACCACTTCCTTAAATAATTGAAATTTTTATTGTTTAAATACTAAATTCTGATTTATTAACTAAAATATTCATTTTAAACCTCTAGCAACTATCCCTTAGACTGTCTAGCAGACAATTTTGCCTGCTAAAATGTTTTTTGGCCAAGTTTTATATAATTGCTCTAAATTTTATTAAGACACACTCTCATATTCCCTAAGCTAGAATAAAAGTATAAATGTGCTGAATGTCATGGAATTTTTATCTTGTGAAAATTTCTTACCATTTTCACAAAAATTATCTAAATATGGTTGATCGTCAAATAGTCTTTATGGTCAAATTTAATAGTAAAAAAGCACCTTCACGTGACTTCACATGACAATCATTACGATTATCCTGTGGAGGTACCTTTTATAATATGATATTAAAGTTGGTCAAAGATTCTTCACAACCAATATTACAAAGCAAATTTTTCGGGCAATGTGAGGAAGATAATGTGACTCAAAAGGTTGAGTAAAATGGCACACTTAACAGTTATCATAGGAACCTATGCCCTTTGTTTGAACTATTTCAAGTATGCTATACTGCGGCAATTGAATGTAATATGTAGTTCGGGCTTTTGGGAATCATCATAACTGGTTAGAATAAAGATCTTCATAAAAAAAAATTTTTTTAATATTTTACTTCGTCCAATTATTTTAGCAAACAAATTTGTCTGCTAAAACGGACGGTTTAAGGGATACTTATATAAGGAAGTTAACATCTATAGTAGCTATTTTTAATATTTAACTAAAATATATAGTAAGAATTTTTTAAAACTTTAATGTATCAATTTTTTAGATATATTGTGAAATTTGTTGGCCAAAAAAAGCAAGTTATAAAAGTAGTGATATGTAATATATGGTCATGTTAGATATCAATTTTAGTAATTTCTTGGTTTTTATAACTAGACAGGTCAGTTTTGCAAACCTCAAAAAAAATTTTGTACATAAGGACACATATACTTTTTTTCATATCATGAGATGGTAATCTGTACAGCTTTTTTTTTTTGTAATAAAAATTTTTTTAAATAAAGTCGTATGGTTTTTTTTAAACAAAAAAAAAAGTTTTTTCAAAGCAATTTGAGACTGTAGATCATATGATATCTCATAGTTTAATACTGTAGATTTTATTGAAAACATTTTCTCGAAATCAGAATTGTTTCTGCTACTACTAGTGATGCCACCGAAATTGATTTTTGAAAAAGGCCTATTTCGTCTTCATTAGAAAAAATTAAATTTTTTTATAAGGAAGAGCAAATAAAATTTATATAGATATGTTCCTTATAATTTCATCTATTCAAAAAAAGTATCAAATAATTTCGTCTTTCAAGTAAAATAGGTCAAAAACAATTTCATCTTCAAATTTTAATTTCGGGTTTTAGAACTCGAAATGCTTTCGTTCTCATGTATAGCTACCACTAATCCACCTATATATATTTACTTTTATTAATTTAAATTAAAATAACACTTTTACTAAAACGCACCTATGGTAAATTTTACTATAGTTGCTATTATCACCTAAAATATGTGCTTAATTGTATGATTTAATTAACTCAATAAAATCTCTATCATTATATGTCATCATGCAATGAACATCATTGTGCAATGAACATCACTGTGCAATGAGAATTTCAAAATTAATGCACCTCTAACAACCTAACTCTACTTTCTAACCAAACCCTAACCCTAACTTCCTAACCAACTCTAACTCTAATTAAATAACATTTTGATTATTTTGCTGCAACAATAACATGCAATAAAATATAAGCAAAATAAATACTGTGACATGTCTCTACAATTAACATTATCAGAACCATGAAAACATTAATAGTAGATTTACTAAAAAAAATCTCAATAGCAAAGTTACAAATCACGCTAATGACAGAGCTACCAGAATGATGCACAAACATGATACCAAAAATAGAGCTACCAGAATGACACACCAATACAGCAAAGCCATAAACAGAGTCACAGAACTGAACATGATGAATCTAGAGCTGCATACAATGAAGGGAACGAAGACTATATTCGAAAGAAAAAAGTGTTAATATATTCACAAACGAGAATAACAGACTAACAAACAAAAAGAATTACAAAACCAGGAAAAAAATCTCATCTTGAAAGCATTTATAGAGAACCAACTTGAAAGCGACACTAATACAAACTACTCAAAAAACATAAATATATGTTCTCAAGAGCCAAGAAGAAAAGAATCAACCCAAAATTGTTTATGGTATCTAAAAATAAAATGTGTTAGCTGAACATGTTCAAAAAAAAACAACTAAAATTATAGGACCAATACAAGATTAGAAAACCCACTTAATTCAAAGACAAAAAGAGAACGAAAAATGATCACCAACCCTAGTGACACCAAATGCTACTTGGAAGAAGGGTATTAGTTGAACACCAAATATATTTAAACACAATGAGTATCGAAATTTACTACCAGCAATATCAAACACATCAAATTGCTGAAGTTCACTACCAAACATACCAAATGGTTAAAAGGCCAAATCAAAATTTACTATTAGCAATGCCAAACAATGACAGGATCCCGAAGAACTTTGATACAACTCAGATCTGAGTTTGTATAATTTTAGCAGTATTTTAGCCAAATAGATGTATAAAATAAAGCAAAATTTGAAATTTTACTATATAAAAATGCAACTTTTGATGAATTTTTATGAAAATTTTCTTTTTTAGAATAATCTGAGTTGTATCAGAGTTCTTCAAGGTCCTACAATGACGAAGAATTTACACATGTTAAAGAATACCTACTATTAGCAATGATAACATGACATAAAATCTACTACCACATGATAATACCAAACAATAGCGAAAGGCAAAAGAGCTAAATCAAAATCCATACCAAATAATAATAGAGAATCTACTACAAGAATATCAATGTGAAAAAAGTGCCTACCATTAGCAATGCCAATAAGTTATAAAATCCACTACCACAATGGCAGCACCAAATAGTGGTGAAGAATGAAAAAGGTTCAGTGACAAAATGGAACACCAAAAAATGATGTCTACCTGAATAAAAAAAAAAAAAAAAATAAATTGTTAGTTAAACTTATATACAACAAGAACAAAAAAAAAATTAATATCCAAACTTGAGATGATCACTATATATACCCATGTGCCTCAAATCAAAATAGGTGAAAAACTACCATATGTGCATTTTATAATAATTGAAATAAATCATAATCATTTAATTATTATAAAATAGACCCGGGCTCTAACGTTCGCATGCCCACAGCCTCCTATTCATATCTTAGCCCTACTTTAATTTATCCTATTTTACCAATATTCATGGAAACCTAAATTTGCTATAATCATGCCCTTAAACAGAAGCCTCAACAAATACTAACTATAAAAGACAAAATTGACATGCTCTTCACTTCAATTGCATATTATCCCTTAAACAGTTTTGCAGGCAAATTTGCCTGCGATTTCTAAATTTGGATGTAGATCGATTTATATTTCTTTACAAAAATCGTCCAATCAATTTTTTGCATTAGTTAAATATTGATTTGCATTCTGTTAACATAATTAATTAATTAATTTAATTAAATACTTACCCATTGTTTCAAGAAGCGCCGTCTAAGAATTTCTTTAAAATTTTCCCATATAAGACGTTTTTTATTCAAAACTTATTTTTTTTTTTAAAAAATTTTTTTTATTGCATTTTTTAATGGAAACCTCAATTTCTGACGAACAGAACGATGATCACAAATATATTGTTGAATTATCGCATAATACTCATAAAAATTATGAGCAAAATGAATCAGACGAAGACGAAAATTATAATGCTCAAGAAGATAACTCGAAGATGAAAGAATTGAAAGCCATGATAGTAGTGGTGGTCGTGGTCTTGCTCGTGGTCGTGGTCATGGCCGTGGTCGTGGTTGTGGTCGTGGCAGTAGTAATAGTCAAAATTATGAAGTCGAAAATGTACAACTTCCTTCTCCCCCTTCTTTTAATATATTTCAACATTTGCGCCCAACATATGAATTTACTTTAAACTTACCTACTAAATATGAATTTGCATTATCATCGCCATATTTAATTTTTAGCCTCTTTTTTTCATCTGAACAAATAAGCATGATAGTCCAGAATACTAATGAATATGCCTATAAAAGGTGCAGGGGAAGGTCGTAGATGGGAAAAATTGACTGTAGGAGAACTTAAAATTTGGTTAGCGATTTTAATATATACTGGTATTTTTAAATTACCTAGTACTAGAGATTACTGGAATAGAGATGATAGATTTCCTGAGCACAAAATAACAACTTTTATGACATTACTTCGTTTTGAGCAAGTACTTTTTTTAATAAATTTTTTTTTTTACATTCGAATTATTTAAAAATTATTAAATTTTTAATTTTATTTATTTTTTTATTAATTTTTTTATTTAATTTTTTTTTAATTTAGATTAAACGGTTTATACATATTTCTGACCGTAATGTCCCGCCTTTGTATTGGTATTCTAAACTAGACCCGCTAGCAAGCCATATTCAAACAATTTCCAAATTAATTTGTATTCCATTATCTAATTTATCGATCGATGAAATGATTGTACGGTTTTCAGGTTGTAGCATGCATACAGTAAGAATCAAAAACAAGCCCACACCAGAGGGATATAAGATTCTATCTATTTGTGATGTGGGTTACACGTATGCTTCTATTTTTACTTCACAAATCCAAAATCATCCTAAAGTAAACCAAATTTCTAATTTAAATAAAGTCAGAAATGAAGTTTATCATCTTGTTTCCCAATTACCCTTAAATAAATCTTTTAATATCTATATGGACAACTTTTTTTCATCTATTAGTCTTTTTCAATACCTGCGCAATAAAAATTTTGGAGCTTGTGGAATGGTTAGAACAAATCGTGCAAAATTTCCAAAAATTCTTAAAACAGATAAAAAACTAGAGTGGGATACATTATCCGGGGTAGTAGTTGATAACGTTTTAGCTCTTTTATGGATGGACAACGGTCCAGTAACCATGTTAACAACTATTCACGAAATTACTGGGAATGAAAATAGAGTTGAAAGAATTAGACGTCGACCTCAAGAAACCAGCACCAATGCAAAAAAAGTGCGAGCAGTTTTTGGTGCTGCAAGTAAAAAAACCTTACCAATTCCTCGTGTGATTAATAATTATAACCATAACATGGGTGGAGTAGACATAGCCGATTAGCTTCGTGGGTATTACGGCATTCAATTACCAGTAAAAAGAACTTGGGTGCCATTGTTTTACTGGTTATTGGATACTTCAATTGTAAATTCCTATTTAATTTTTAAAAAAAGCGGTAAGAATATTAACCATAAAGATTTTTGAATTCAGCTAGTATGAGATTTGATTAATGTGAGTATGGAAGAAAGCAGTCAGACGAAAAAACCAAATACACGAATCCAAGTTGAAAAATTAGTACGATTTAATGATAAAAATGATGATCATTCAACAAAATGGTATGTAACAAATAATTTTGAACTTTCCTTATTGAGGTTATCTCCGGATGGTCATTTACCTGAATGGCGAGAACAAAGGAATAGTTGCATGTAGTTCAGGTACTTGGCGAAAAAAATGTGTAATAAAAAGAATGAAAATGAAAACAATGAAAAAAAACCGAATATTAATAATAATATGAAGGCACCTAAGAATCCACCACAATTGCAGATTTATTGTATTAAATATAATGTTTCCTTATGTTGTAGCAAGGGTAGAAGTGATTGTTTTAAAGATTATCATACCCGAAAAGAAAAAAATAATTAATATTTTTTTTACATTTATTAAATAAATAAGTATTAAATTAGTAAAATACATACATAAAATCGAAAAAATAGTTCTTATGTGAAGTCAAAATTTTATGAATAAAAAATGCAAAAATAAAATAATTAGTTATTTTTTATGTTAAGTTTTATATTTCTTGCTAAGCTTTCTTATGGTTAGAATTGAAGCGTAGTAAGAAAATTGAAAATAAAGCAAAAAATTTTGCAAAATCAGTACGGTTATTAAAAATAGCTAATTTGTAAGTATGTATGTAGAATGTAATTTCATATAAAAGATAAAAATAAAAGTTCGAATTTATTTTTAAAGTTGATCGGCTATTTACATTACAAGTGTTGTTATACAATGCTTAAATTTTAAAAAACTTTGTATATAATATAGCGTACAGAAAAATTGCAGGCAAATTTGCCTGCGATTACTTACCGTTTAAGGGATAAATTTATTTATGCAAGCTATCGCTAGTAATCGTACCATATGTACATACATCATTTTGCCATCCTAGCAATTTATTGACAGCTAAATGATTATAGTAATCATATATTGTTTTGAAACACAATTATTAAACTGATAAGAAATGAATTATCACCAAAAGGCTAAGGAAATTGCGACTTTGTTTCATTGTTTTGATATTTCTTGCAAACTAGACGATCTGATCCTTTTTCTAGTATATATTTATGTTGCCACCAAAATCTTTTGAAGGTGTAAATAAATCTTTAGAAATCAATCTCCAAAATGCTTTAGCATTGGCTATTCACAGAACAATTTATCAACAAATATAAAAATATGAAGAACTTGCTCATAGATTTTAAGTCATATTGTTATAGAACGATAGTTTATTATATTACCTTATTATTTTATTATTTCATTTTTATTATTATATTTTATTATTATATTGTATTATATTATTATCTTGAGAAGTTAGAATAGTTAATACCGCTTATAACGCTTATACCGATTATAACGCTTATAACGATTATAACGCTTATAACGATTATCACGCTTATAACGCTTATGACGCTTATAGCGCTTATACCACTTATGACGCTTATGATGCTTATAGCGCTTATACTGCTTATAACGCTTATACCATTTATAACACTTATGTTGCTCTTGTAGATTATAGTATTTATCATTGTAAATCAACACTTATAACGCTTATTCTAAAATGTATTTAAAGACACAGAATTTCCCTTAGTCAAACTAGAC